>JAOWBJ010000021.1:152828-164815 GCA_028566335.1 Monarda citriodora
TGCTGATACTGCACATTGGGGAAAATGGACTCTACTGTTTGTTCATACTTTGGTCTTGACTGCAGTTTACTGTTACATTCTATTTGTTCACTACTCAAAGTGGAGGGATAAGTTGCCACGTGAGACTATGTTCTCTCAGCGTCTGTTTCTGTTTTTGTCATGTACTTGGACTAACGAAAACTAAAATGTCTAACAAATGCAGCTAGGCCATCATTCTACAACTATGTGGTTACCATGTTTGTAGTAAATGTTTTGGGTCTATTTGCTAGTGGATTGGCTGGTATCGGCTTCGGCTTTGGATTTTGGTATGTTTCATTTCTGCCGACTCAATAAAAGGATCTTCAGTTTAGTAAAAGGATTCATTTTAATGAAGGTAACGAAATTATTTGCAGGTTGTTCAATTTCATAGTCATCTGCCGTCACTCCCTTTATCTTCCTCTCCTGTATGCAACTTTCTTGGCCGACTTTTTCCAGGTAATCATCGTTTTCTGTGTACTCAGTAGATGACATTACTCAATCAGATTCTTGGTTTTAATTTACTAGCATTTGCAGGAGGAAGACTGGCTCTTGGATAATGCGTATTACTCAGAGATGAAAGATGCTGGTTTTTTCGATACTGAGTGGGATTAGTGGATGTATATCGTCAATGTAGACATCAAGGTTCCACTAGGCTTGTAAGTAAGTTCCAGTTAACCTGCATCTTTCATTTGAAACTTTATTGGTCTGTAGTAGAATTGTAAATGACTCTAATGACTGATACGAATGAGGACAATTCTCAGTAGCCACGGTTATGTTCTGTTATTTATGGTTCTAACCTTGTACATAATAGCAAATGCTAGGATGCTTGAAAATTGTGGTGTGCGGATAGATGTAATATTTTCAAAAGACCTCGTTTCTGGTTTGTCTTTCGACACACGTAAGGCGGTTCAATTGGCTAACACTGCTTCAAGCTTCAAACGTGCTTAGTAGAACATAGTAAGAGATATCTGGATCATTTTGAGAGAATTGGATTGTTTTTAAACCAGTGAGTCGTGGATTGGTTAATTTTATTCAACCTCATTTCATGTCTATCTTGCTGGACTGCAAATGAATGATATCTTAATCCCCGTGGGCTGTGATAGACCTGTATTTTATCACTTGATTTGATACTAATCATGAGATAATCTTACCTAAATACGTAAGATTACTTTAATCATATCACATCCATGTTTGGTATCTCAAAATTTGTCGATCCCTTAATTACTCTCATCCTTAGGGTCCGTTTGGTACAAATACAGAGATAAGTAGGGATAAAATTAATTTGTTGGGTCCAAGCATTATTCAGTCATGAAAAGTTAAACACGGATGGAGGTAGAGACAAAAAAGGTGAAGGAAAACGATAAAAAGGTGTGGGCCGACCGAAATTTCCCGAGCCCAAACGAACTTTTATCTTGCGCATCAAACGGGAGACAAAGGGTGATAAATGGTTTATCTCCAAACAAACATGGCCTTAATGTATTGGCACGGCTACAATTAGTAACAAGGAGGAGCAAATGGGAAATTCTTCTCAAGTTGCAAAATGAAGAGATGGAAGGCGGAATATGAACTACTACCTTGTATGAATAATGAAAGGAAAAAAATAATCATATTCTCATAAGAAACGGTAACTTTTCATTCATAAGTAGTGTTAATATGGATATATACTTGAATCGCAATCTCTTATACGTTTTTCACTCGTAAGCAGGCTTGTCAACGGGTGGGTATTATCCGATCCGGATCCGCTCAAAACACTATGGGTTCGGGTCTTAACCCACCAGTTAAATTTTAGACCCGGATCCGGACCCGAAAATTATATTTTGAGCGGGTCCAGACTGGATAATTACCCATAGATCCGGACCTGATTATTTTTAATTTAATTTTAAATTTTATTAATTTGTAACTTGAAACTTTTCATACCCTCCTTCCCTTCTTCCCTTCCCCTACCTACTTCGCCGCCGCCATCCCTCCACCACCGCCATCCCTTCGCCGCCGTCGCCGTCCCTCCGCCATCAGGAGCAGGCCGAATTCTCGTTTCTTGACTGCAACTGTAAAGCTCCTTTCGATTCTTGGGAAGTGTAATTTAGCCTGTTTTTCTGGGTTGGCTGCAACCTCTTGTTTTACAAACCTCGGATCATATTCCAGAATTTTAAATTAAGGTTTGGATTTCAAGAACCCTGCAATGGCTGAAAATTGAGAAGTTCACATCCCTAAATTATAAAATGTACAACTAATTTCCTCTTACGGTTATGAATTTTTGAGGATACTCGCATCGGAAAAATCTCAAGCATTTTAAATAAGATTAAGAATTTAAATTAAGCATTCCGTATCCTTAGGGATTAATGTTCAAAGTCTTTATCTACGTTCGAAATTTTTCAACAACAATACAAACTAAACAATTCTTGCTGGGAAAACTTCATTAAAATATGATTGTAGATAGTAAATTTGAAAAAACAACATTTTTATTCAACATGTTACAACTGTGTTTACAATAATAATTACAAAAGCATAAGATAATTAGGGAAAAAAAAAACCGGGTCGGACCCAGACCCAGAATGAGTAGGTTGGTTCTGGGCGGGTATTGGGCGAGTGGGTGGGACCCGGACCCGGACTCGGACTGAGCGGATATTGGGCGGATCCGGACCGGATTCGGGTATTACCCACCCATTGACACCCCTACTCGTAAGTATGGGGAGTACTTGGTCCACGAAAAATAGACTTGAGGGGTGTTTGACTAAACTTATAAGCAACTTAAAATTGCTTATAGAGTGTTCGGCTAGGCTTATATGCAACTTAAAGTTGTTTATAAGTTGTTGAAAATACTCCCGAATGAAAATTTAAAGTTGTTTATAAGATTAGCCAGACACTCACTCCGAGCTGTTGAAAATGATTTTGAATGCAAATTTAAAGTTATTTATACGCTTACCTAAACATTCACTTTGTGAGTGTATAGAATACACACGATTTAACGTTGGCTTAATTTATGTAGTTTTTGTATTAAAGTAAAACACTAAAAAGATTATGTTGCAAGATGTGATCTACTTGGAAGGTGTTTTACTCCGAGAAAAACGTGCTCCGAATCGGGTGACAGTTGGAAGTTGCCTTCGAAGAAGTTCTCTTGCGCGAAAAGATAGAGTTTGTTTCCTTGTATGCTGAAATTCAGGCTTATGATCAAGACGGAGAAGGAAACGAGTGGCGAATATGGTTCTTCAAATATATTCGAATCAAGCAAGAATTCAAAGAAGGAAACAACTCTTGTTATACAAGGCAAAGGCGGCAACGCTTTCCAAAGTAGATTATGACTCTTTATTTTTATTCTTACTAGCGTTCTGCCCGCGCGTTGCAGCGGGAAGGATTAAATATAAATTGTATTTGTGCAAATTAAAAATAAATGTTATTGGGTCTGAATGTGAGAATAGGCCCAGAAGTATAATTAAAAAGAAAAAAGAATAAATGTACCATCCGGGAATCGAACCCTGGTCTATACTTTCATAACTTTCTATTTTTGGTAAAAAGCGGGGGTATTTTGGACATTAAAAAATGTTAACACTTCTATTTATATGGGGTTGGATAATTATTATATAGTAGTATAGATAAATAGACAAGCAACATATTGTTTGTGTTGCCGAGTTTTTTGAGTTTGTACTTAGTATATACGAGAGTTTCTGTGAGGTATATATTGGTTTTGTGCGATTGTAATCGAGTATGTTATAAACTCGATTTGGGAAAAAGTTTACAAGTCGTAGTTTGTAAACTTGGGTAGGCCTAGGATAAATGTGCTACTCTTAGGTCCGATTGAGAAGAGAGTAGACGGGTGAAGAGTCAATAGCGTAGCTATACTTGTAACTCTGAATCTCTTGATATTGGAGTATTTCCTCAGGAGAAATCCCCCCAGACGTAGGTGTGATTACACCGAACTGGGTCACCAACTTCTTGTGTTTGCTTACTTTTTGTTTCATGTTTGGTCTCTGAGTTAGTTATTATTTACGTGATGCTACAGTACGAGTTGAACAATTTCAATTGGTACCAAGAGCAGGTCACATAACTTACGGGTGTTCGATCCAATGAAGACTTTGTTCGTGAGAACTTATTTGTGGCTCTACCATGTTTGGAATCAAGGAAGTAGGCTCTAGTGCTCGACCACCACTATTTTATGGGACTAATTATGGATACTGAAAAGTCATAATGACTGCCTTCATCAGAACAATTGATGAAGGAGCCTGGACTGCTATTGAGAAACGATGGACTATACCTATCAAAGCTGATGGAGCTGTTAAGGATAGAACTGAGTAGACTGCGGCTGAAATTACTCTGTCAGGATTCAACCAGAAAGCCATGAATGCAATCCAAAGTGCGGTCAGCGTTGAGATGTTTGCTATCATCTCTACGTGCCAGACTGCTAAAGAAGCGTGGGACATCCTCAAAAATACGTTCGAGGGAAATAAAAGGGTAAAAGATCAAAGAGTTCAGCAACTAATTACTCAATTTGAAAATCTCAAGATGGAAGAAGACGAGACATTGACTGACTTCCATACTAAGCTCAGATTGATCGTTAATGAATGCACACTGCTTGGAGAAGTCATTGCCGACAGTAAAGTGATTATAAACACCCCGAGGTCTCTACCGGAAAATTTTGACTACAAAGCAACTGCAATTAAATAAGCTCGATATCTAGATAATTATAGCTCAGACGATCTAATCTCAACTCTAAGAATCTTCGAGATGAGACTCAGAGAAAATAAGTCAAACGAAAAGAACCTGGCGTTCAAGACGACTCAAGATGTAGATGATTCTGAAGAGAGTCCAAATCTTTAGAACATGGTAAGAACACTTGCCTATCCCTCCAGGAAGCAAGAATGATCATCATTAAGCACGCGTGCTGACAGATTCAAATCTTAACCCAAAGAAAAAATTGACAAAGGCCAAAGTGCTTCGAACGTGAAGAATATGGTCAAATCAAAAGTGAGTGTGCTAATTTGTTCAAATACCAAAAGGTTAGCAAGAAGGCATTCCATGCATCCGTTAGTGATAAAGAAATAAAGGAAAGTCAAACTGATGAAGAACTAAGGGATTATCATGTTGTTGTTATGCTATCGTTGATCAAGAACAAAACGAAGAATTTGTTGATGTAGATGTTGAACTAAGCAGAACACCTCAGATTTGATTCAACAACTGAAGGAAATGTGTGTTCGAGTCTTTGCCATCAATGAACATCAGGCTCAACAACTGCTAAAGATTACTCTGGAAAAGGATGAGATTCAGAGGAGTGTTCAAAAGCTTCAAGAGGAATTGAAATCAAAAATCCAAGAGCTAAACCACTTGAAAAAAATGGTTCCATCACTCAATAGTGGTACTACAAAGCTGTAATGCCGATGTGGGCTGTCATGATGAGGTGGTCTGTCGTGACGAGGTGGACTGTCATGACGAGGTGATCTGTAATGCCGAGGTGGGCTGTCATGTTGTGATGTCGAGGTGAGCTGTCATGACGAGATGGGCTGTCATAACGAAGTTAGATGTGATGCCGAGGTGGGCAGTCATGACGAGGCGGTCTGTCATGACGAGGTGAGCTGTCATGACGAGGTGGGTTGTAATGCCAAGGTGAGCTATCATAGTGAGGTGGTCTGTCATGACGAGGTGGGCTGTCATGCCGAGTGCGCATTTATGCCGAGGTGGGCAGTCATGATGAGGTGTGCTGTGATGTCGAGGTGGGCAGTCATGACGAGGTAGTCTGTGAAACTTGAGGAAGTCTTCCTCGTTCTCTTTGAGGAAGCCTTTGACGGCTTCGTCTAGGTTTTGTTTCGTGAATTTGGGGCTCTCCACTCCTCTGTTGTTCCGATCGTCTTCTTCCGCTTCCGGGATGATGAGATTGCTATCTTTGTCCAGATTTTGAACGTCACCGTCGGGGGTCGGATCCCGTACCGGATCTTTGCCATATCGTCGAGGTGGTGCCATTGTCGTTATTGTCCGCCTTAGAGGTGGCTGATCGGGTGTTCTTCGCCATTCTCGTTGCTTTTTCCCCGAAAAACTTTGATTAGAAACATGAAATTTTTATCGTTTCCCACAGACGACGCCAATGTTATATCTTATTTTTCTGGGGAATTAAACAAAAGTGGGAAGAACATAAAAAGAACACGAGGAATTTACGTGGTTCGATCTATTGAGATAGATCTACTTCTACGTGGAGAAATATGAGTGTTTATTATGTATTGTATTGGAGAATACAAAGAGATTATCTCTCTCTCAATTTATCCTAGCCTCTATTTATAGGTAAGTATTTGGAGTTTGACCCCAATACTCTTATAATGATTCTCTGGATTTATTGTTAGTGTTGTGTTTTCATGTTTTTATTATGTGTCGTGTGTGTGTGTTTTGCGTCTTTTCACTTCGTATTGTGTTTCTTTTTCTCGTTTATTTGTTCGTATTTTGTTTTTGTATTGTAGTGCGAAGAAGTGAAGAAGAGGGGAGGAAATGAACGAAAGAACGAAGAGAAGAAGTCTCGAGACAAGAGGGAGGAAAACACAAGAAGAAGAACAGCCGGAGGAGGCCAGCGATCACTGGCTATGCGCGATCGCTGGCCATGGTGCAAGTGTGAGCGAGGGACAGAGCCAGAGACCCCAGCGGTCGCTGGGGTCGAAAATTCTAGAAACGCGGGGCTCGAAATCCACAGTATAAATAGCGTGATCAGAGAGAATGTTACAGTTTTTCATCTTCTCCTTCGATCAAATTCGCGATCAGACCTCATTTACCTTCAATTTCTCTTAAATTCTACTTGCTTTAGCTTGGATTTTGTCTACATATTGAAGATTATCAACACTTGTGCAGATTTAGCTTGGAATTAGAGGAGTTTTCATTCACTTTTAGATTACCCATGGTATTTGCAGATTTATTCTAATTTCTCATGCTTTGCTTTTGTGAATTCAATTTGCTATGGATGATTTGTTGGGTATTGGATGGATTTATGTTCTGTCTAGGTAGAGATGTTATTTTTGCATTGAATTTCCATTGATCTACTTCAATTGCTTGTCTAGATTCATTGTTGAAGATGTCAATTTCTATTGCTTTTGGCTATGCTTTCAATCTCATTGCTAGTGGATTATATGCTTAGATTCTATTTCAATTTTTCAATCTAGATTAGAATTTATCGTTGTTTCCTAGTTCAATTTACGATGCCAATGCTTTTCGTTCATGTTGCTTTTAATTTCGTAGGAGTTAGATTCTTAAATCAATCCTTGTGTGTGGTAGATTAGATTAGATAGGGAGTGAGTGTTTCTATCAATCAAGCCCTTGAAAGCTTTCCTTTGAGAGACAACTTTGGGTTATGCTTGCTGGTGCTACCTACGATCTCTTATCATTGTGAGCACGCACTTGTGTGGAACAACAGGAAAACACTATATATCACATAATCTGAAGTAACACATATCAGTTCTGCCAAAATACCAAACTCTTTAGCACTGAAGAACAAAGATCTGGTAATTCCGTAAGTTTATTCAGTAATGAGTAAATAGCTTTAACGTAGAGTTTCAGAGTATAAATGAAATTTTGACTTATCAAATAATTTCTCTACATACCAATTTATCGAAAAATATGATCGTCAACCCATCCGCAATTTCAAACATGAGAATTGACACAACAAAGAATTCAACGAAGACTCTTTGCAGGACATGAGGCATATCAAAAAACCCGAGGCCGAGGCTGAGTAACACGCACACCTAGGCAAATCGAAACTAAATCGCGCGGCTGAGTAACACGCACCCCCAGGCTCGGCCGTGGCCAGGAAGATGACGAGGAGGGCGTCACAGGGGTCACCCCAGGCCTTGGCTTGGCTGAAGGCAGCCGATTCTAGCGCCGGCAGACCCAACGGTCAATTCCCAGATTCGCGATTATGCTTCAAACAATGGGAAATCGCTTGTCAAAATGCTCGAATTTGAGAGAGGAATCTGATTCTGTAATTAATCGATCGATTTGGATGATAATAAGTGGTGAAATCGTGGATTGAAAAACTAGTTGCAAAATCCAGAAATCTGACAATAAAGCCATAAGAAACGCCATTTATTAGATAATTCAGCTAAAAAAACTAGAAAACCAATCAAATTACTTAGTTAAAACCTCTTCCACGCGGGAAACAATTTCGGAAAATGAAAACTCAAAAGCCGAAATTGAAAAACAAAAAAAAAGATTAGGAGAAGAGATAAAATACAAGAGAGCTCCGTGTGTCTTCCACCTTACCTTTCTTCTGAATTCTATTCACAACATTTGTGGAAAGGCCCAGATTTAAATTCACAGAAACTGCTAGCGAGAGGGACGAGATGACGATTTTTCCGCGATGGAAAATAACGGAGGCAGAGAGAGAACGGATGTGTCAATGTGTGTAGGGGTGTCCGCCTTGTGTTAGTTTGTAGGGTTGAGGATTAGTTGTCGGGTCAAAACTTGGGTCGGGTTAACAGAAAGCGGGTCGTAAAATAGATGAAGGATTGAGATGATGGTTTAAAACACCATCATATATGGAATGCTATTACATGACGATTTAATTTTAGAAACATCATGTATTATAAAAGCACGCACATACATGACGGTTCTTCATGACGATTTATTTTAGAACAGTCATGTATTATAAAAGTACGCACATACATGACGGTTTGTTAAAAAATCATCATGTATGCTGCGTCATCTATGTGCGTTTTTCTAGTAGTGGTCGGTGGTCATTTTGAGGAGATTGAGAGTTTGGAGGAACCTGACAAGGAAACAGATCCGGGATCGGAGTCCGAAGGAAGTACACCATCAGAGGACAACATGGAGGTGTTAGATCCGGACCCTAGAATCTGTGACCTTACCAGCAACGTGGCAGCCGATCCCAATTCTCCGATCAAACTGCCCGATGGGACTCCCAACATAGAGCTGAAAATTCCATCACACGATGTGTTACCGAAGTTTTATGGGAAGTCTGGTGAAGACCCTTATAGCTTCTTGAGCGAGTTCACACGCTTATTAGCATTCAAAAGAGGCCGCAAGGTATTACTGAAGACACATTCCGGTTATTTGCTCTCCCTTTCACACTATCGGGAGAGGCAAATGCATGGTTTGGAGGATTGCCCCCGGAATCGATCACCTGAGATGAGAAAGCAACTCTTGGAGCATTTCTTTCCGCCTACAAAGACAAATACCATTAATAAAGAAATTACAAGTGTGCAACAACATTACGACGAGTCTTTGAGTGCATATTGGAGTCTGTAAGGGCCCGCATTTTCAAAGCCGGCACGATTCCCTAGAAACGAGATTTTCTGCTTACGCGGAATTTAGAATTATTTCTTTTAATAAGAAAAGCCGTTACGAATTTTAATTCGGAACGAGACGTGAGTAGTTAAGGCTAGAATAAGAACCCAGGAGACACTTGGACCTTGTCCGTGTTTCGAGAATGAGATATTCTCTAGAATAAGAATCCAGGAGACACTTGGACTTTGTCCGTGTTTCGAGAATGAGATATTCTCTAGAATAAGAATCCAGGAGACACTTGGACTTCGTCCGTGTTTCGAGAATGAGATATTCTCAAGAACAAGAACTCAGGAGACACTTGGACTTCGTCCGTATTTCGAGAATAAGATATTCTCAAGAATAAAGATTAGTGGTGTTTTTATAGGCAATTGTTACAAAGTAGCCGATAATTAATAATTGTGATTTTAATTATTTTTTCTGAACATGAGCATATATCGGACAATTATTTAATTAATACTAGCGTGCTGCCCGCGCATTGCGCCTAGAAGATTTAAATATAAATTGTGTTTGTGTATAAGGAAATATTTCAGAATGTTTAATAGAATGTAATGTTTTTTTTAAAAAAATTATTCTAAATTGAATAATTTGTTTTATATTGTTTGCTTACATATAATTTTACGTAAATGAGGACCGTATACCGTGCGCCCCGTGCATTGCATGGATAGATGTACTAGTATAGTATAAAAAAGCAAACAAATATATCCGCCATCAAATTCAGCAATTGATTTGCTGACGTGTCCATCGGATTCCAGCGAAATTTTAACCCACTTTTAGTTGATTTTTCCATAAATTCTACCACTTTCGTCCCATTATATTATGAGTTTTATTTAAATCTAAAATGAGTTTTATAAAATTGTTTTGACATTATTTTCTTTTACACAATATTACGAGTTTAAAAAACGATATTTTAAAACTCGTCGTAAATTTTGATTGAAATACATATTCGGAAAGTTAAAAACAACATGGTCTAATATAATTAGGATACATATTATATTTGCAAAATACAAAAACAAATTAATAAAAAAATCTAAATGGCAACAACGCGTTTAACACCTCTCACTCCTCCGCCGCCCCTCCTCCTCATTTTTTCACCACCACCGTCTGCTTCCACCCCACCACCACTACCCCAAATCTCTCACCGCCGCGCCGCTTATACTATATACACGTATGCATAAATATAAGCATTTTAGGTTATTTGTTTGTTCTCTGCACTACTGAAGAAAGAATTGCGACGGACGGCAGCGCCGGCGGTCCGATGCCCCAAATCCAGATGTATATAGCACAATCGGAATGGTGTTCGCACCTTTTCTTAATAAATAAGCATGCCGTCACACTTTTTTAAATATTTATATTACTAATATTATATAGAATTCCCCAACCTAATACATCTTTCACAGTGGATCTCCGATGCGGCGAACTGATGATGATGGCCCCTCCGAGCAGAAGGCTTTTCTCTCTCCTCCTCCTATTTTTCTTCCTCCTCCTATCTCTCTCCTCCCTCTTCCTCTCCCCCTACACTCCCAACCCCCGAATCCAGTCGCCGCTCCACTCACTCCCAACCTCACCTCCTCCCCCCAACTTCACATTTCTCATCAAACTCCTCACATTCAACCGCCTCCCCTCTCTCTCCCGCTGCCTCAACTCTCTCTCCAGAGCCCACTACGATGCCGCCGACATAGTTCATCTCCACATCTACATTGACCATTTCCCTCATCCTCATGATTCTCGGAGTGGGCCTGCGGATTTGGATCGAAATTTGAACATTTCCAAGCGAATTCTTGATTTTGTTGATGGGTTCGATTGGAGATTTGGAGAGAAGTTGGTGCATTATCGGACCTCTAATGCCGGGCTGCAGGCTCAGTGGCTCGAAGCATGGTGGCCTAATTCGGATCATGAGTTCGCTTTTGTTGTTGAGGATGATCTCGAGGTTTCGCCTCTTTATTACAGGTTTCTTTTGTTGCGTTCTTGATTCTTTGAGCATCTCACGCTATACTTTTCGGGTTGAAGTGAAGTAGATATTTAGTTCGTGATCCTTAATCTGTGTATGGCGTGGTAGGTTCCTTAAGGCGGTGATCTTGAATTATTACTATAATGCTACGAATTTCAGTCCTTCCATTTATGGAGCGTCGCTGCAGCGGCCGAGGTTTGTGCCAGGTATTGTCTTCGCATTCTCGTGTTCCTTTTGGAGTAATGGGTATGTATGTTCAGTTGAGATTTGATGTAGATCGTCTTAGATTGTAATGTGTAAATTGGCCTGGCATTTTGCTCACTACGAACAAGCTCTTATGATAGTGTACATGTTGCTTTGCATTTTGCTTAAATGGCTTGCTCAAGTGAGAGCATGCTTCTACAGAAATTTATGCCGAGTGTGGGGCATATTTTTAGTATTTACTATAAATTTAAGAGTTATGATTTTCCCATGTCAGTGGAATGCAGTTGCCAATTGAAAATTATTTGAAGTTTCCGAATGTAGTTTGCTGTTTGGTAGTTCTAAATGGGCATAAGTCTGGAATGATAGTTGGTGTGCTTGAATCGTGTAATACTCTTGTCTGTTCCTTTCTTGTTTCCCTGTGATATGATATGACATCGGTTCGAAAACAATTTTAAGAGATCTATTCATCAAGAACAATATTTGAACGTCAATTCTACATTATGGTTCACTTTATTGCCGTATTACTTTCAGTTTCTATGCCACTTATTTC
>JAOWBJ010000021.1:197962-209104 GCA_028566335.1 Monarda citriodora
GATCGAGCATTGCTACTCCTTCCACCAACTTGATTTCCGAAAGATCTCATAGAGATTAGGAGTAACCTCCTGCATTATTATGTCATGGCCTACAGTGGTGGTCGACCTCGCCGCGACCACCACCGTAGGCTATGACATATTGAATAAGCATAAGAACCATGACTATCAAGAATAAAGAACAAATGTAAACGAAAACGGAAATCACCTGAAAGCATATTACATCCGGTGATAACAAAATTGCGTTTACCATTTCCAAAAATACCAGAATCTCCGCGAGAGAGAGGAGACGAAGAGCCACCGGAAACACCAGGGTTCTCTCTTGGCGTGGCCACAAGCCTTCACGGCATGAAAACGCTGCCGATCGACGTGTCCTTATCATCATCGCCGTCTTCGTCGTCAATTTCAGGAGTGGCAGACATCGCAGTCCAAGGCGCCATTTTCACGACTAAAGAAAGGGTTATGGGGAAATTTTGAGGGGTTTTCGATACCGGGGTTGGGGCAGAAGGGATTTTGGCAATGAAGAAGAAAGATATCATCAAAATTGAAATTGAACTAATGGCTGTTTTCCGCTTTTAGCAAAATCTTGGTCTTGGAATTGGAAAGCGCCACCATTGTTTTTCTTGATTTAATTCTCCTAATTTCTCTCTTTTCTTTTATTTTTTCTTTTTGTCATTACCTTTTCTCTTTGTACTATTTGCTTTGGTGCAAACAATTTCACGAGTTTGTTCCTATATACTTCGGCAATTTTACTTTTACAAGAATGATTCTCATTCTAAACAAAACAAAATCACATTTGATGATATCAAACACTAAATAATCAGAATCCCACGAAAGCAAGAAACGAGCTTTTCCTCATAAATAAAAACTAGGTGACAGTAGCTCTTTACAAAAAGAAGCATCAAAGAATTAAGCGGACTGCCCTCTAAAAGGCAATGATCCAGAAATAGCTAGCAAAAATACCTTGTAAAAATTACAATTATCAACTCACGAGACGGAGCACCCCATCGTTTTATTGATGATACCCTTGAATCATCACAGGAATGAGCAGTAGAACAAACAGGAGATGACGCCATAGAGCACGCTGACGGCACTTGGTGAGGTGAGATCGAAGCCCGCCCCCAGTTTTACTCTGCCTCCACCGCTTGCGTGTGTAGAGTTCACCACCTCATTCGTCTTGTTACTCACAGTTTTGCTGCACAAGTCATCATGTGAATGCAAGTAATTAGAACAAGAATACATTTTTCACCGTGTTCAAATCCTCTCGTAATTCACCACCATTGCGACAAATGAGAAAGAAATCGACACAAAAACAATGCATTACCTTCCAGGAAATATGCAATTTCCACTACCTGCAAGAATCACCACAAAAGGATAAGTATGTTTCGGAAGATGGAACATCTGAGGCTGAGAGTGTGGAGCCACAAATGTCATTACCCCAATTATTTGTACTTTCTAAATTGAAATAATCTCTATCATGTGATTTACTTTTCACCAAAAGGAACCACAAAAACTAGCTAAAGCCAATGCAGGATTTCATGTGATTTTCTTCCCATTCATGTCCCATAAAGATTCCAGAAAACTATGTCCTGAAGCAAAATGCTCAATGAAAGGCCACTTTTACACAAAAGGTTCACTGTACTGCACCAATAAGAAAGATTTGCTCACAAGCAGAAAATACATATCACCAGCAATTTGTTCCACCAATTAATGCAAAGATTTCACCTTTCTAAGACAATGAAAATGTAACATCAATGATGATGGAAATTACTCACTAGGATCCGAAGTTGTAATCATGGCAGCACCCTTAAAGTCACAAGAACCAGAGGACTTCCCTTCCTTCTGATAGTAGCTGTTAAACGCATAAGAAGCATGATTCCTCACATTATTAGGCTGGTAACAGCTCTCGCCGGGCTGAATCTCAGAGCAATTAGCCCGTCCCGGCCCGCAAGCCCAATCAAGGGCAGCTTGCAGAGTCTTTGCATCAAGACCATCTGCAGCTATGCAGTACGTTTGATTTGTGGTGTCGTTTGCCAAAAATGTTCCACTTCCTGAAACGTGAAGAAGGTAAACTGGGGTCGAATTCGCGTAGAACAGACCCCAGTTCGCCTCTGAGATCGGAGGCGACCTCAAGTCCTCATTGAAAAGCTCGTATATGTACACATTGGAAGTAATCTCAGGGTGCAACGGCGTCCCACTCCGATCGAAGACGTGCTTAATCAAGTTGGAATTGTACGTATCTGCATTGTCGACAGTGGCGTAAGGCTCCTTCGAATCCCCCTTCGAAGGCCAGCCAGTTTCAGAAACGAGCACAGCTACATCAGTAACGTTGAGATTCTTCATGGAGAAGTAGACTGAATCAATCATGGCGTCGAGAACATTTGTGTAGTGAAGCAAAGTATTGGGGTCGACCATTTCTTTCGACGGCGTCAATGGCTTGAACAGAGAGTTCTCCAACGGCACGACCCCTTTGTTCTGCATAAACACATAGTAAGGATACAGATTCATCATCAGCGGCGACTGCGTTCTCGAGAGGAAATGCAGTAGCTGAGTTATGACGGGGCTTAAACTCTGATTGAAGAAGGCTTGTGAAGGCGGGAACGGATCGAGAATCACTGAAGCTGAATTCGGAGTCGAGATTTTGATCTGAGTGTGCAAATTCGCAGCCACGAGAGCACCGTAAAGAGACTCGATGGCCGGCATGAGCAGAGGGGCGGTGCTAGGGATAGTGGTTAAAACTTCATCTCCTACGGCGACGGCGGTGATGAGAGTCTCCGGGTAGTACGCCGCCACATTGCGGCCAATCCAGGTGGCGGCAGTGGTGTTGGATGAGCCAATGGCGAGGAGCTGGTTGTTGGGAACGCTAACAATAACTCTAATCTTCGTCTTCGCAAGCGCTTTGAGAATCTCGCCATTAGCATCGTAGAGCCTCACGTGCGTGATCTTCTGCAACTGCAGAAACGCAACCAAATCTGCAGCTGACAGCGAATTCGAAACGTCCGTGCCAATGTTCACCCCGACGAAAGGCTCTTTCTCCTGCTGCGCCTTAACAATCTCTGCAAACAGAAAAACACGAGAACCAAATAAATAACTCAAACTCATCAGAAATGCAGAAAAAATACTCCAATGGCGATGAAGAGACCACTTCTACTCTACCTGCAGAAGCTGATTCGGACAGCAGGGGAGTAGTCAAAAACAGCAGAATGAAGAAGCGAAGTAGTCTCTTATGATCCTCCATTGCAGAAAAGATGAAGAGCTTCTTCAATCATCTCTGTTCCGCGTGTCAGCTGAAAGCAAAATTAGGGTTCTTGCGATTTTTTAGCAATTTGGGGGAGATTTGGAGTGACATCGCTGAGTGAGTCAGAGAGGTTGAGTGTGTTAGATTTGCAGAGGTGGATTTGAGTTTTTCGAAGTACGAAATGACAATAATGACCTCGTGGGCCGACAGTTAAATTCTAGAAAAACATTATGAGGAGATCGGAAATTCGGAATTAGTGCTTAAAGTTTGGACAGTGTCCGGAAAGTAAGCCGCGGCTAAAAATAAAAAGGGTAAGCGTCACACTTGGGTGAGGCTGGTCATTCAAGTATAATCGAATTTATATTTATATTTTTATTTAATAAGATTGTCACTTTTATTCAATAAGATTGATATTTTTAAAAATGATACTTTTATTCATTAACAATTTTATTTAATAATATTGGTACTTTAATATGACCACACGATGTGGACGACCATATACAAATTTTTGCTAAAGGGTAAATCGGTACTTTGCAAAAGGTGCATTAAAAGAAAGTGAAAAGGTGTATTATTTGGAGTTTGGTGAGCAGTGCGGGGGGGCCATGGCGTTGTAGTTGCTTGATATTTGAAATTTTAGTCCTTGGTTTCTTCTGAAATTCCAGGTTCGATGATTTTTGTTCTTTGAGCACACATATCAGCGGGCGGTGTGTCCGGGCTTAGACATGAAGTGGATCGTGGCATGTCAGTTTTGAGTTCGGTCCACGGGTTCGGCGGTCCAAATGCATGAACCTAGTCCGAACCTAGGCATATACGGCGGATACGGGCCGGTTCATTTGAAGTTTCGGTCCAGGCCAGTTCAAAATATGCGGTTTTCGGACTGGCCCTAGAGCTATTTTTTTCTCCGATAATTGTCGTATTTTTCATAAATGTATAATATTTGTATTTATTTAGTACTACTATTTTCTATTTTAAATTTAAATTATCATACTCGATTTGACATTAATAATGAGATAAAAAAACGGAAGAACCAACAAACTAATACAAACGTTACAAACCAACAAACGTTACAAACGACCACAAGTGTTACAAACCAACACAAACGTTACAAACCAATGCAAACCAACATCAGTCTTCCTCAAATGAGGACGACACTTCCAATCCCTCGGCTCTTATTTCGATTTTGGCCGATCTCTCAGCCTGAACCCACCCTTCATCCATCAGAAAGATTGGGAGGTTCCACGAGATATACTTGGGCCAATTCTTTGCAATTCCCCTACACACAGGTGTATGTGAGTCGCATGTAGGGCAAATCGGCTCAATTGAAGACGACATGATTGCAGTTGCCGGAAATTCGACGGCCCCTATCGCCCGAGACGAAGGGGGCTCTCCACCTTTGTCATCGGAACAAGAGGTTTTCGGATAAAGACACACCCTGAAGAAGACGATTTTAGTGAAGTACTCATCTTGGCCATCGCGGCGCATGACTGAGAGCGGTATATTTTCAGATGGAGACTTATCCTGAAGAAGGAGAATCTGGTGAAGGGCTCCTCTTGGCCATGGAATTAGAGACAAAGATGTTGAGAGAAGATGAAAATACGATTGAGACTTGAGAGATTGAGAATTGAGAATTGAGAGAACGGTGTATGGTGTTAGGCTTGACTGTACAAAGGGTTTTATAAAGAGTAGGAGGAGCCAAACAACTAGTTAGTAGTTTGCCCCCCTCACGACCTCTGAACCGTTCTGCATTCCTCACTGGACCAAAATTTGAATGGGTCCGCCGGTCTTGAGCCGGCCCGCAAGTTTTTAACAATTACCGACAGTTTTGGAGGCCCCACGGGCCAAGAGCCTGAACCATAGGGCTTGACCCTCCTGGCCACGGTTCATGAAAAGATTGAACTTAGCTCTAAACAGCGTCCTAGGGCCCGGTCGGCGGTTCGACGGAAACCTAGCACGTCTACCCGGGCGGGCTAACACTGGTGCCCGTGCCTGCGCCCGCGCCCGGTCACACTCGACCAGTTCCGTTAAACGGGTGGAGGCTCGCTCAGTCTCGCGCCCAGTTTTGCGCTACGTGGCGTGCTGTGATTGGTCAACAAAGCGATCCAAATATTATTATTTTTTATTTTTCAATTTTTCACCTATATATACAAATCCTCACCCAATTTTTTCACACCACTTTCATACTTTCATATTTGAATCCTCTACAATTCAATCTCACATCTTCCACAAACTATGTACAGTTTGAAAGCATGAATCGTGGGGAACGAGGGAGGGTAGCATCCAAAGGTGCACAGTTGTTTCAACAAATCAAGAAACCGGACGACGCGATCTCCGAAAGTCCTAGTGCTATGCTAGTCTCTCAAAAATAGCACAATCTTTGGAGTTTTATGAACATATATGAAATCTACAATAAAGATACCTCCAGAATGACTCCATAAGTTTTAAAAGGGCATCTTGAAATGGTCGAGGTCATTCGCAAGAAGCTCGAATCCCCGGAAGATTAAATTTTTAATTGTCGACTTTGTAATTTTTTTAAATTTCATTGTATTGTAACTTTCCAAACGTTCAATATAATCATGTTTTTTAAAAAATGTATTTTCGTACAATAAAAGAACACCAAAATATTAATACATACACATATATATTAATATAATATGTATATTAAATTATGTCTCAATCTGAGTTCTGTTGCAGTAAAATTTCTAAAGCCCGGACTCTAACCACTTTTGAATAAAATAATAATAAATTTAATATTATTTTTTTAGCCCGGGCGTAAGAGCCAGAGCGATGTGAATGCTCTTAGGGAAATGATAATTGTGAACCTTAACGGAGATAAATTAGATTTGAATTTTTTATTGCGTTTCCGTCCTACCACCTATGGCTCACTTGTTAACAGCTCACATTTGATGTGCTAACGGTTGATATAGTAGTGTCATGCTCAATAAATTTTTATTTACAGTTTAATTTTTTAGTATGGTTTATTTTTATAAATTATTTATTAATAATATATATTTTTAATGTATTAACGTTACGTAAATCGTAAGCAGATAAGTTTGTCCACGGTAAATAGATGAGCATTCTCTCCATATAGTCAAAAAATGTGTAAGATATAAAATAATAGAGTTAGCTGAATAGTGTAGAATATGGATATTATATCTTTAATTGGAGATTAGAGTAAATGCAACTCACTTGGTAAAACGTTCCCCCTCCAACCAAGAAGTCACGTTTTCCCTCCAACCAAGAAGTCGAAAGTTCAAATCACGAATCTCAATTAGGAATATTTATGTGGGACTTACTAATGTGTGGTTAATTCTTCGATTCTTATAATCCAAGATCTCAATAATGTTTGCCTAAAGACAAATATTCTTTACTTCTTTTGGATGTCCAACACTCCATAAGGCTTTGTATGGTGTATTCTTTTCATGTTTCTGGGCGAGATTTATATGAAAATGCTTTTCCAGTTTGAAAACAATGGCATCTAAAGAGAAGTGTATAATTTGACAGAAGTAATTGTCGTTTGTTGAATGTGAACGAATTATTCACCATGTCGAACGACAGTTCATTATAGGCTCGCTTAATCACAACATACGAAAATGAGCCCTCAAAACTCCAAATAACCCAAAAAAGGCCACATCAAGACTAGCCTACTTACTCCTCTCTCTGAAAATTTACATTTTCTTGAAGCAAGATGAACAGCGACGCCGTCCGGCGCTGCTAGTGCAGTGCATTGACGAAAGCCAGCAACGAGTCGACGTCTCTCTTCTCCGACGGATACTTGACCGGACGGGAGCCGTGCTTCGGAAATAAAAGGATGGTAGGGAAGCTCCCCAACTGCAGCTCCTTCTGCGCAAACGCTTTCTCCTCGCCGTCGCCTCTGAACTTGGCCACCTTCACTCCCGATCCTGCGAGTTTCTCGGCCAACTCCACGTACGATCCCTCCATCGCCTGGCAGAATTGGCACCACGGCGCGTACACCACCACCACCCACGCCTCGCTCCTCTTCTCCAGCTTCAACAAGTTCTCGACACCTTGCCTACTAAGCTTCACCACGCTCTCGCTCTCGAAAATGTCGTCGTGCGTGCTAGTTCCGTTGGGTTGAGCGCTCCCGTTGACGTTCTCCTCCTTGATGTTCCCCTTGTGGAGGCCACACTCCTTTGCCTTGGCGTCCTCCCACCACCACCGCCCTTCCCTCTCGTGCTGACCGGGCAGCACCGCCCTCGTGCACGGCTCACACCCGATCGAGACGTATCCCTGCGCATGCAATGCATTCACCGGCACGTCCATCGTCCGGAGGAAACTCCATATGTCATTACCCTTGGCATTTGCCACCGGATTCCACTTCACCAAGCTCCCATCTCCGCCGTCCAAGCCCTCGAAGACGGGATCAATCTGGACTATCGGGATTTCGGATCGAGTCCCAGGGGACTGATCCTTGCGCTGGCCAGTTATCCAGGCGCGGAGCCCCTTGAGGGCCCGCCTCAGGGGCCGGACCTTCCTCACACGGCAGCATTCTTGGTGGCCGTCTTCGTAGAAAGAGAAGAGGCCCTTCCTCCTAACCAAATCTTGAACTTCAGCAGCATCAGGGAACATGTACTCGATGCGGATGTTGTACCGCTTCTCGACTTCATCGAACAATCTATACGTTTCCGGATTCAGCCTTCCTGTATCGAGGCTGAAAACTCGGAACGGGCGTCCGGTTAAACTTGCATATTCGATCAACGCAACATCTTCTGCGCCGCTGCAAATTTCAATCATAAAGGGGTTAGAAGAAATAACAAACACAAAATGTAAACATACGTGGCACAGAATTGTTAATAATTCATGATCAATTGGCAATGAATCAGCCTAATTAACTAAGACCTGAAAAAGGATTGGACCAGGAATTTCATAATCTACTAAACAAGAGCCTTCAGTTTCTACATTTAAACGAAAACAATCACTGTGCTTTTTAAAGAAGAAATTGCTGTATGAAAGGTTTGATGCCGACAGGAACTTCAGAACTCAGATTGCTGTGATTAAAAACAAACTGTATTCCTCCTATGCTATTTCAGTTAAGGAGTTTCCAATCACTAAATCTAAATAAGATTTTGCAGATTTGCAGTCAATTTCAACGACACAAAAGGATCAATAGCAAACCACAATAAACAATGGAGTTTATAATGAGTTCTTTTATACCAGAAACTATCAGCAATGCAAACCATAGTAAACAATGAGGTTTATAAAGGGTGTTTGCGTATCAGAAACTACAGTTAAACCCACCAAATTAACCACTCAAGTAAATAATGATATAGCAGTGCATGGCCCGGTTAGTATATGCAGAAAGAGAAATATACAAAAAAATTTTGTGAATTGATTACCTGAAGGCAATTGCAATATCGTTCCCGAATTTCTCCAGGGCCTTATCCATAATCTCAAGCGGCGAAGCGTTTTCGAGCTCCTTGGCCAGTTTTCCAAAGTCCTCTACCTCCACATCTTCGTTAACCTCTGCTAAATTCAACAAACCAATTCAAAATCGAAACTCTAAAAGCATATCCAATGCAGACACGTTGAAAGGAAATCGATTCACACTCACCAGGAACGGAGGCTATCGCCGCTGCGGAAACTATCGTATCATCCCGCTTCGATTCGGCGTTCAACGGTTTCACGGAGCAGCGCCTCCTCGAGAAATTCACGGCCGTCGCTGCGGAATGGAGCCTATCCGACGGTTGAAACGCACCGAAATGAGCGGCTGCACATAAAAAACAAAGCGTTACGGCGAATTCAACACCGAAACCACGTGAATCGGAACCGAACAAACAGAAACAGACGACGAAAAACACAAAAACGTTACCTTTGGCCTGGTCGAGTGACGAAGACAGAGAGCTGCCAACAGAAGACGTGACGGAAAACGCCATTACCGTATCTCTTAAGCTTGATTACAAAAGGAAATTATACAATAAACGTGAGTAATTTGAAGTTCTGGGTTCGGGAGAATTGCGGTGATTCTGTGCGGAACTCTGTTTTTTGAAGTGGGTTTATATTGTAGGGAGGGAAATGGTGAGGAAGAGCATGGCCGTGCAGGTTCACTGAATGTGGACGTATTTTGGGCTTTAATCTGATTGGCTATGCGATTAATGGTGGGAGTCAGCACATTCGTCATGTGGCGGAGAGAGAAACAGTGGTTGATTCAAGATTTTGACGCTTTTTATTTTTTTTTTAGGTTAATTGTTTTTCGTTTTTGTTTTGTCACACTCCACTTGTTACAACAAATTTATTAGTAGTACTAGTATCGAATTGTCATATAATCCTTCGTTTTTTTGAAAGGTCAAATAATCCATTTAGCTATTTAAGCGCATGCAACATAGTAGAATTTTTCATATTTTCATATTTTATTATCCTAGTAATTTAAGAAATAGTATGACATATTCGACGAGCGGATGGATTACTATCCATTTTCTTAATATTATTATATTGACCTCACTGGTAGAAAATGAATTTTTAACACTTAGCTAATGACACTTTTATGTAAGTGTCATTAGAATTATCATATCGTTACACGATTTGTTAGACATTTTTAAAGTGCTTCCATATACATATAGGTGCATTAACAAATCCGTTTTGACATTTGATCTATTGTGACACCTCATCACGTGACACTTCATTAATGCCTTAATGCTCAAAGTATCACAATAGTCGATTTTTTGTGACTTTTTTATTGCCTTTTTAGTCAATATTTCTTGTAATGCCTTATTTTAATTTCGGAATTCAGCATGCTAGAGGGTGATTGGCTAAACTTCTAAACTGTTGTAAATGCTTCTAAATATAAACTTAGAATTACTTCTAAATTTTGCCAAACAACATATTAGGTCATGATAGAACACGGCCTAATACCTAGGCCCAAGTACGAGACCCAATAAACTTGGACCTCAACAGCAGCTTGGCCCAACGCTATCAGGCCCAAACACAAGGCCTAAGAGATCGCAGCATGCGGAGATCGCAGCCTGCCATGGGGCCTAGTCCGCACAGGGCCCAGTCCGCAACATCGCCCAGCTCATCCCGGACTCCGAACTGCTCACGAGCTGCTACTCCAAATCCAAATCCAAGCCTATCCCCAAAGATATTATAGAGAGATAGGGATTCAGATATTTATCATGTAAAAAAGATAATAACAAAAGGCCTCATGTATATCTTTAGGCCCATTAAACTCCGATCTTAAAGGAGTCATAGTTGGAGTAGGACACTCTTTGTAATCCTATAAATAAAGGCCCTAGCATAGGAGCACCGGACACACATACATACTCATATACTCTCAAGCAATACAAAGCTTATAATTCTCTCCCGTGGACGTAGATCTGCTAAACATTGCGAATCGAACCACGTAAATTCTCTTATCTACTCTCTATTTCCTTATGATCTAAAAAAATATTGCATGAATATATAAATCATTACATATTATAAAAAAACTAAAATTCTGATCAGTTACATTACGACCAAATAACATCATTGGTTAGTTTATTCGGTTTTCTTGAATTAATTTCAGTACTTTTTATTGTGTATATCGTTGCAACTATGCACCGGCGAAATACTGTATAATGGAATTGGCGTAATAATCTATTACTAAAAGGAAAACCATGCACCTTCTTCTCTCTCCTAGGTGGCACCCCTCACATCTCACCATTCTCATTTATCTAATTTCTCATATTTTTGAATTAAAATCCACTCAAAAAATAATTTTTGAATCCAAAAATCATTAAATAATTACAAATCAATTACAATAATTATATGTAAATAATAAAAATATTATATATCATTTTATATTTGCAAACTCAAGTTTCTGCATATTCGGTTGTTGATATCTATTAATCGATACTTTTAAACCGAAATTGGGATCAAAGAGTTCATGCATATTAATATTTTATATTATACATATA
>JAOWBJ010000021.1:235524-245725 GCA_028566335.1 Monarda citriodora
ACCTTAATCTCAGTTGTACGAGGAAGTAATGCATTCATAGAAATCTAATGAAATCATAGAAACATCAAAAGCTAAGATGGTTGAGATCCACATTTAAATCAATACACATTACGGAAGAAACTCGAATCCAATGTTGATTAAACAAGATTCATAAACTCTTAGAACTAGACTACGAAATCAAATTCTTAATCAACGAACCGACTAAACATGTCCTTTACTCTAATGAATGAGAATAGAATGAATCAAAAATTAAGGTCAAGAAAAAATTCATGCTAAATCATCCACAACTTTGACTTGAGTCACCACAAAAGCCTGCAGAAGATTATTCATTCTCAAACGAAGGAAAAAGTAAGAAAACAATTCCTACGAACAAAAAGTAAGAAAACAATCAAGATTCATACCATATCCGAGAAGAACGCTATTGAGAGAAGCAAAAACAGAACAAGCAAACACATATTTCCGAGTAGTTTTGCTCCTCTCCAATTGTCGGTGGTGCTCTGCAGCATCATAATCATCACCAAAATCGTCACTCGTTCTCAGCTCAGAATCATCCATTCTTCTATACTTGTTCTTTGCCCCCAATGACAAACCCATCTCCATATTCCCATTTCATTGAATATTTTTCAACCACATCTCCCCAAACCGCAGATTCCAACCAAAAAAACTGAAGTTTGCAACAGTTCATAGAATTTCAGCGAGATTCTTGAAACTCTAGACAGGTGTGGGATTGGGGGAGAAAGGGGGTTATAGTTATTCCAGATCGGAAATTGAAATTGATGAGAGCTTTAATTGACAAGTGGGAATCTCTTTCTGGTTCATGTTAGAAAATTATTAATTTCTTCTTGATGTATGGAAAATGGCTTATTAGTTGTCTTAAGGTTTATGGAGCTTTCCAAGAAACAGCTGACATACTGTACATTAATTTTTATACTATTTTCATCCCATTACATTATGCTACTTACTGTTTCTATGTTACGGATTCAATTGTTTCACATCGGTTGTGGAGACAACTGGTGTGGGGTATATAGACTAAATGAGCTCTCTCTCCTAACAGACTAGTCTTTTGAGTTGAGTTTTCCCATTTGGTCGGGCAACGAACTCGCCGTGACCAACTCCGGGCAACGAAGTATATAGACTAAATGGGCCCCGGTCATTACATTAGAATAGTGTTTTGGGTTGAGTTCTCCCATTCGGTCTGCATCATTCTACCGGTCATTACATTAGGCCATTTTCTTTTTCTGTCTGTCCCGTTATATTAGCCACTTTCCTAAACTGGCAAAAAACACATAACTATAAATCACTCTCTCTTATTATAATTAATTTCAACCATATATTTTTATTTCGTTGGTTTTCTTACAGTCAAATATGGCCTATTTGATCGGGATGGAGACAGTACTCTGGTTGAACAAGATGGTTTTCTACTCTTTGCCGGTGTAAATTTATGAATATTTTATACAGTAGTACAAGAATACTATTCTACCTGTCATTACATTAGGCCATTTTCTGTTTCTGTCTGTCCCGTTATATTAGCCACTTTCCTAAACTGGCAAAAAACGCATAACTACAAATCATTCTCTCTTATTCTCTCTTATTATAATTAATTTCAACCATATATTTTTATTTCGTTGGTTTCCTTCCAGTCAAATATGGCCTATTTGACCGGGATGGAGGCAATACTCTGGTTGAACAAGATGGTTTTCTACTCTTTGCCGGCGTAAATTTATGAATATTTTATACAGTAGTACAAGAATACTAGCAGCGTCCCGCGTTGAGGTAGAATGGGATTGTTTCCAGACGTCGTGGCCGACCTCCTCTCCTTTTATATGCCGACGGACGTCGTCGTTATTGGTTATGCTGCGGTGACGAAATTGATTCCGACAATTAGTCACAATTATATTATGATGATATCATAGATGAATGAAATGAATAAGCGTACACTCTTTATTTTTTAGGAAATTTGAGACAGTTTAATTATTTCAGTAACTAATAATTATTATATAGTATAATATCGAAAAATATAATGAGAGATTCCTTAATTAAATTTCCTTTAAAAAAATGGGCCCTTTTTCTTACAACTGTTAAAAGAGTCGGTTATGGCCCAATTTTATTCATTAAATAAAACGAAGTCGGTTGAATTAGATTTCCCCTTCCGCAGTTTCAACATCCCGATTTTCTTAGCCGGAGAGCGGTCTCTTCTCCGTCTACTCACCGCCGACTTGATACCTGTTTCTTTTATACCCGCATAGATAGCGAGAGTTACGGATTAAACCATAACGATGGTGTTTGTCCAATCCCCCTTCAGTAAAACCCTAGCCGTCGATCTCAATCCTTCCACCACCACGCTACGGGCGCTTAGGCTCCATCTCCAGCGCAACCACCTCATACCGATTTCTGAACAGCGCCTCTACCTGTCGCCGCGCCTCATCTCCACCCAGGAAAACGACGCCGCTCTTCTGTCCGATTTGGGGGTTTCCCCTAATTCAACCCTAACCCTACACGTCCCCTTCCTCGGCGGTATGCAAGCGCCCGTGGCTCCCAACAAGGCCAGAACCGACTTTCTCAACACAAGGCCGCCTCCGAATTATGTCGCCGGGCTGGGACGTGGAGCGACCGGTTTCACCACCCGGTCTGATATTGGTCCAGCCCGCGCTGCGCCTGACTTGCCGGATAGATCTGCGGCTGCGATTGGTCCGCCCGGGGCGCCTGGCGTTGGTCGCGGCCGCGGGAAGGGAACCGGGGAGGAAGATGAGGAGGAGGAGAGTGAGGAGAAGGGATATGACGAGAATCAGAAGTTTGATGAATTCGAGGGGAATGATGCGGGATTGTTTGCCTCTGCGGAGTATGATGATGAGGATAAGGAGGCCGATGCAGTGTGGGAGGCCATTGATCAGAGGATGGACTCGCGGAGGAAGGATAGAAGGGAAGCGAGGCTGAAGGAGGAGATTGAGAAGTATCGAGCTTCAAATCCAAAGATTACGGAGCAGTTTGCGGATTTGAAGAGGAAATTGTACACATTATCGACTCAGGAGTGGGACAGCATACCAGAGATTGGGGATTATTCGTTGAGGAACAAGAAGAAGAGATTTGAGAGCTTCGCTCCAGTCCCCGATACCCTTTTGGAGAAGGCAAGGCAGGAAAAGGAGCATGTGAGTGCTTTAGACCCCAAGAGCAGAGCGGCTGGTGGGACTGAAACTCCGTGGGGTCAGACTCCGGTTACAGATTTGACTGCTGTAGGTGAAGGGAGAGGAACTGTGTTGTCATTGAAACTCGATAGATTATCAGATTCTGTCTCTGGATTGACAGTGGTCGATCCTAAAGGTTATTTGACGGACTTGAAGAGTATGAAGATTACTAGTGATGCAGAGGTATCTGACATCAATAAGGCTAGGTTACTGCTCAAATCAGTTACGCAGACGAATCCAAAGCACCCTAATGGTTGGATAGCAGCAGCTAGATTGGAGGAGGTGGCAGGGAAGCTTCAGGCTGCTCAGCAGTTGATCAAGAAAGGATGTGAAGAATGTCCGAAATCCGAAGATGTCTGGCTAGAGGCATGTCGTTTAGCATCCCATACTGACGCTAAGGCTGTGATTGCAAGGGGTGTGAAGGCAATCCCAAACTCGGTGAAGTTGTGGATGCAAGCTGCGAAGCTCGAGCTGGATGATGTTAATAAGAGTCGTGTGTTGAGAAAAGGGCTTGAGCATATTCCAGATTCTGTAAGGCTTTGGAAGGCGGTTGTTGAGCTTGCTAATGAGGAAGATGCAAGACTTTTGTTGCAGAGAGCTGTGGAATGCTGCCCATTGCATGTGGAGTTGTGGCTGGCCCTTGCTCGGTTAGAAACTTACGAAAATGCGAAGAAAGTGCTGAATAAAGCTAGGGAGAAGCTTTCTAAGGATCGTGCTATATGGATCACTGCAGCCAAGTTGGAAGAGGCTAATGGGAATACTGCCATGGTTGGGAAGATTATAGAGAGGGGTGTGCGAGCTTTACAGAGGGAAGGTGTAGAAATCGACAGAGAAATGTGGATGAAAGAGGCTGAGGCCGCTGAAAGAGCCGGTTCTGTTACTACTTGTCAGGCTATAATCCACAATACTATCGAGGTTGGGGTGGAAGAAGAAGATAGAAAGAGAACATGGGTTGCTGATGCAGAGGAATGCAAGAAGAGAGGCTCTATTGAGACTGCAAGGGCCATCTATGCGCATGCTCTTACTGTCTTTTTAACGAAAAAGAGCATATGGCTCAAAGCTGCTCAGCTGGAGAAGAGCCACGGCACTCGAGAATCCCTAGATGCTCTGCTCCGAAAAGCTGTTACTTACATACCTCATGCTGAAATCTTGTGGCTAATGGGTGCCAAGGAAAAGTGGCTTGCTGGAGATGTGCCTGCTGCTAGAGCAATTCTTCAAGAAGCATATGCCGCAATTCCTAATTCTGAGGAGATTTGGCTTGCTGCATTCAAGCTTGAATTCGAGAATCAGGAACCAGAGAGGGCGAGAATGCTTCTTGCAAAAGCTCGAGAGAGAGGAGGAACAGAGAGAGTATGGATGAAATCTGCGATTGTCGAGAGAGAATTGGGAAACACTGCAGAGGAGAGGAGGTTGTTGGATGAAGGGTTGAAACTTTTCCCTTCATTTTTCAAACTCTGGATGATGCTTGGGCAGCTGGAGGAGCGTCTGGGAAACTTGGATAGAGCGAAGGAAACGTACGAGTTGGGGCTGAAGCACTGTTCGAAATGTATTCCTTTGTGGCTTTCACTTGCTCATTTGGAAGAGAGAGTAAGCGGACTAAGTAAAGCTCGTGCGGTTCTGACTTTGGCTAGGAAGAAAAACCCTCAAACTCCCGAACTTTGGCTTGCTGCAATTCGAGCTGAGTCTCGCCATGGTCACAAAAAGGAAGCCGGAATATTAATGGCAAAGGCTATGCAAGAATGCCCTACTAGTGGTATTCTTTGGGCTGCTTCAATAGAAACAGCTGGTCGTGCTCAGCAGAAAACGATGGGCAGGGACGCTTACAAAAAATGTGGGGAAGATCCTCATGTTCTTGCCGCTGTTGGAAAGATGTTTTGGCAAGAAAGGAAGGTTGATAAAGCTAAAACATGGTTTCTTAGGGCTGTGACACTTGCTCCGGATATTGGGGATTTATGGGCTTTGTACTACAAATTTGAACTCCAACATGGAAATGAAGATACTCAAAAGGATGTTCTGAGCAAGTGTATTGCAGCTGACCCAAAGCATGGTGAGAAGTGGCAAGCGATATCGAAAGCTGTGGAGAATTCACATCAGCCTACGGAGGTCATCTTGAAGAAGGTGGTGGTTGCATTAGGAAAAGAAGACCATGCAACTGAGAATGGGAAAAACTAGTTTTGTTTTTTGATTTTGCTAAAGATAAGGTAAACATTACACTATCTGTTTGACTTTAGCTTCCCAGCAGATACTTTCAGAGAAAGCTTGTTTATTTTATGATGCTTGTGAATTTTAATATGCTTAATGACTCTCGACATTGGAGTTACTTCTGATGGTTCTGAGTATCATGCTTGCTTGACTACTACATTTGCTTATAGCTACTCTTGGAGAGGAAGATGCTTAAATACTGGTCTGTCTTGGTTTCCTCCAACATTTAATGGGATTGTTTGTTTTCATAATTTTATCACGCCCTCATTATTTTGTCAGGATATCTGCTTTATATTGATTTGGATATGCTTCTTGTTGTTCTTATTTGGTTAGTTGCTTATATTCTTGAATATGTTTGAGTAGTTTTATTACTCTGTGAATAGGCTTATTGCTCATCACTCTGATTATGTTGCTCAGTAGTTTTCTCTGTATGATCATATTTCTTTTAGCTTGAATTGTATATGTTCTTGCAGTAGTTCTGGAAAGGAGTTGGCATTCTACGTAAATCTAGACTAGTGAATGAGTCTGGAAAGTGAAGCTGGTAAAATATAAGATGCCTCTGTGCTCAAAATAAGAATTAGATTCATGAAGTTGCATCTTGATCACTGATAGCTGGTGCTCTATCATATGTATTTCCTCTTGGATTATGAGAATATGAATCTACATCTCTTTCCTTAACTGTGCATTGGCCATTGCTGAGATCCCTTTTATTGCTGCGTGAATGATTTTAAATACTGAAAATGAATAAAAACAAGTATAGAGTAGTGCAAAAGTTACTGTTGGAGATACAAAATACTACTATTATGTTTACATTTCTTTTACTCCGAGAGAGAGAGAGAGAGAGAGAGCAATTGGAAAGGGATCTTTCATGCAGCCTGAAATTGCATGACGCTTCTCATTTGCTAATTTTCCTCATCTAAAACTTGAACACTCGATCCTGTTCTGATGAATACGACTCTAGTTTCTTCCCTAAATTGTGTCCTCTTCACTATTCAAGCCAACCCAACAAGCTTCTCACTCACCTCCCACAGCTTCCGCGCCTTCTCTGCATCACTCGCCTCTTTCGACAGTTGATTCTCGAACGAGGCCGACGTCCTGTTCCAGCTCCAGTAAACCCCTGATTTCGACAGGCTCGGATCACTCACCACCTAAACACACACAAATACAGTCATATCACCATATAATCTTTCAAATGCTGAATAAATGATATGCATTTGCAGCATGAAAAGTAAGCAACCAACCTGAGCAAGCCTGTCTCCAGCTTCTTGTTCAGACACATATCCTTTAGTGATATACTTCTGAAATACTGGAAACAGAGTCCTAAAGAGAGGAATGTGGTTCCTAAAGAGACCTGTTTCAGCTATGCAACCAGGGTAGAGTGAAGCAAAACTTATGCCGCTTTCTTCATGGTAACGTCTGTGGAATTCCTGCATTGTCAGCATATTGCAAACCTTGCTGTCTTTGTATGCCTTGGCTCCGTCGAATTCACCCCCGTCGATCATGGACGAGCCCCCCACTCCGTTCAGGCCTCCTGCCAGCCCCCTTAGATCACCCAGGTTCGCCTTCGGAGGCACATTCCCAGCCAAAGTGTTGGTGTTCCCTGTACACGTAAGCGTTCAACAATCACAAAAACTATGCAACGGGTGATCCAGCTTGGAACCAGTCGGAGAACTCGTTTTTCGACTCCTTAAATCTGATACCTGTAATGGATCCGACAATGATGAGGCGTTTCTGCGGGTAATCCGACTTCTTGAAGTCGTCCAAGAGCAGCCTCGCGAGCAAGAAATGACCTAAATGGTTGGTGCCTACGCTCAACTCGAAGCCTTCGGCTGTGAAAGTCGGCTCTTTCGCCGTCGGTAGGTAAATTGCAGCATTGCAAACTAGAACATCCAATGGCCTCTCCGATCTCCGGAAGGTCTCCACAAATTGGCGGACGCTGTCGAGGGAGGCGAGGTCAAGGTGCATCACTGTGTAGTTCTCCTTAGCCATGCCCACGGATTTTGCCGCCTGCTCAGCCTTGAGGAAGTCCCGGCAGGCCATGATCACGTGCCATTTTCCGGTGTTGGCCAAGGATTTGGCCGTGGCGAGACCAAGTCCTGAGGAGGCGCCGGTGATGATGACGCTGCCCTTGCATAGGGTTTTCTTCTCGTCGGAGGAGGATTGCTTGATGGCCGGAACTGTGGCCGCGGTTTGTGCCTTGATCGGTCCGGTCGTGAGCTTCTTCAGCAACTCCTGCATCGGAAGTTGGTTTGGGATCGTATCAAACTTCTAAGACTAATCCTTTGTTGTAATCAAATCGCATCCATGAATATGAACTCCACAATACAATTTGGGGCAGAAGCTGAAGAAGATACTGAAAATTTACCTTGTGAAAAGATGGGGTAAATTCAGCTCTGATTCCAGCTGGCAGAGCTGCTCCAAAGAGAGATGTCTCTTTTAGTGCGCTTCCCTTGTTCTAGCAACAGTGCAAAATCAGAACCTCACAAATTCAGAGAAATCTGCAGAATTGATTCGCAATTTACCTCTTTGGAAATGCAAAGAGTAGAGGGAAGCAAGTAAGCTGCTTGCAGAGCCATGGGGAAATTTGATTTCGAAAAATCGGATAATTTGGGGGAAATGGGAGATTTTATTATGTATTGGAGTTGGAAAATTAAAGCGGGAAAGGATAAGGAAAAGGATGAATGGTATCCCACACACATTTGTCCAATCCGGCCTCAGACTTTGGATTTTTCTCTATATATTTGGCGATTGTGGTCTCGCCTTGATTTTTTTCCTACTCATTTTCTGTATATTTTTTTTTACTACTATGTTATGAGTATTCCTTCTCACACATTTTATAAAATAATAAAACAAGTAAATGAAATGAGACAGACAAACTAGTAGTATATCGCTACATACTGGTTTTTCTTTCGAGTACATAACAAAATTTACGGTATAAGAATTGCATGCTTGTGTGCACGTTGTTTTTTTTTTTAATCCGGGTTTCACTCGACTTACTATGCCGCAGGGTGGAGGGAGCCACTTCGACCTACCATGTCTCTCGGGAGGGAGTCAAATCCGAACTCACCCACCATAACCATTTACTACAAGAATGAGAGGGAAATTCTTGCGAAACCCTCACTCGACTTACTAGGGAGTCGCATCGACCTATCACACCTCCTGACGGAAGGAGTCGAATTAGAGTCCATCCATTATAACCATTTATTACAAGAATGTGGGAAATTCTTGTGAAAATCACTTCACACACCAAAATGGCGGTGAAAATCGAAACCAAGACCTCCCTTGAAAAGAAGATTCTGATACCATTGTCTTGTCACTAGACGAGAATGATCGAATCTTTAAGCTTCAACATTTCACATTTCTCATAAAATATGAAGGGTAAATCTGCATATAGAAATGGGGCACACTTGGGTGCGGCCGGTCACCCAAGTGTGACCGAATTTACATTGACACCTTTATTCAATGAGATTGGCACCTTTATTCAATGAGATTGACACTTTTAAAAATGACATTTTTATTCATTAAATTATTACGTAAAAAATTGGCACTTTTCTTCAATAAGATTGACACTTTTATTCAATAAGATTGACACCTTGATATGGCCACAGCGTGTGGCCGACCACATACAAGTTTTTGCCATTTTAATAAACAAACATATTGAAGTACATCCTTGCCGTTTTAAAGTACTACCTCCATCTCATGTTAATTGGCTTGTTACTTTATGTCAATCAATGTACGCTTTTCCACCGAAACCTAATACGTGTTTTAAAATAGATTTTTGAATTTTTTTTGCTCACGGGATAGTACGAGTGTCGAATTATCTCGTGAGCGAAAAAAATCAAAAATCTATTTTAAAACTCGTACTAAGTTTTGGTGGAAAAACGTGCATTGATTGACATAAAAAGTGAGACTAATTAGATGAGATAAATATACATAGTAATAATTAATTATCCACTTTTATTATTGATATTAACATTCTTGATTTAGTATTGATTGTATTTGTCGCAATGCGCGTCCGCAATACTAATATATGAATATAATTATGTTAGGTTAAATATTTCGAGAATATTTAATTCATGGGCTTTGCAATCCACTTCGAGGATTACTTGGGTTGGAATTCCTTTTTCTCTTTTCTTGGACAACCAACTAGTATCGGGGAACTCTTGTGAAATCAACAACAAATTAACTGTCTGTTGCCAGGTACTTTTCTCTGTCGGTTACCAATAAAAACAGTTGTTTTATTCTTAAAAGAAAATGGTGACCATTGGATCAAGTCGCGCCTCTTTCTTTTATTTTTTCAAGTATTGTTTAATCTGGTAAACTGTTTCCCGAAGTGGAATTTCAATATCATTCAAATGTTTTAATCATTCACAACCTCCAACTCGTCTTTATATATGTTTATATTTTTTTATCGGTCTATTTTATTTAGTTATTCACTTTTCAAATCGAATAAACAATATTTAAATTAATTAAACTCTCTTGATCGGGTGTAAGTTTTCGTAAGTAATTAATGACTGAAAAATAAAGAACACGAGAGATTTACGTGGTTCGATTTACTGAGGTAAATCTACGTCCACGGAGTTAAATAATATGCGTTTGTATTGCTTTGAAGTAGAGTACAATAATCGAGAGCTTGTAACCCTTCCTAATCAGCTAAAGGTGCTATTTATACACCTAAGGTAATAGGGCTGGGCCGGTAGGCCCAGCAAGGCTGGATTGAACCACTTGGATTGGCAACTCGGGACGTGGGTGAGGATCGTGCATGGACACGTCACCCACGTCGTTACACAATCTAAAATAGCCGAAAAATTACAAGT
>JAOWBJ010000021.1:328492-344242 GCA_028566335.1 Monarda citriodora
TTAGCAAGGGGGCTTTGGTATATCAAAACCATATAAGAAATTTTATTAACTTCCCCCTTAACTAAATATTCCAACAAATTCAGCTTTTTTCCGTAATCTACCATATGCATTCAAATAACTCGATTTGAGGAAACCATTCGAAGTGAGATTGTGTTCAAAGGAACTTGATTCAAACCAAACCATAGAATTAAGTTATGATTTTGACCAAATTAAGTACTACTATAAAGGTAGATCCGATCCTCCAGAGAATATATTTACATCTTTTTTCTCTTTTGAGCATATAAAAGTACAGCAAAGTGAAACTCAGTCTCTATTTACATATAAATTGAATAAACATTCCTCCTTATAAGTTTTTTTAATTAGGTGAATGATCCAATTATAATAGTTTTTCCATTGTGACGGAAGGTCTCAAGTTCTTCAAATTAACCGTAGCACGGCCTTTTAATTTCAATTAAATTGTTACGTAAGATAAATAAAAAGTAATATAAACAAATAATGTTTATGTTCAACTAGGAAAACATGCTAATTCTATGAGTAATATGGCATATTTACTGCCAATTGTATAAATTAATATGTATATTTAATATTTTATAATTATGGCCATTGGTGTACAGGTTTCATGGGCCTAGTAACAGTTGGTGGTTCATATGAATTTTGTTGTTTTTTCTCATTATTCAATCATGCATGCATATGCATGATAAGCTTTTATGGACTACAATTTATATCCATACACACAGCCACGCATAATACGCGTCATTCCAAATATATATAATACCTATATTTCATATGACTTGTTCACATTTCTTTTTCGATACATCTCATGTTATTTTTGTACACTTTTTAAATCCGGTAAAAAATACATAATTAACTCTCTCTCCTTAAAATTAATTATAACTATATATTATCTTATTTATTGATTTTCGTGCCGGATGAAAGGTAGATAAATATATTGAAACAGTAATATCATATGCATTGCACGTCAAAAAATTTAAATAATTAAAAAAAAAACTTTCATTCAAGAAATTAAACTCTTCTATTTTTTCGAAGCATAGATTTTAATTAAGTACATAATGTAAATCTTATCCATGTTAAAGTATGTGATAGGACGCGGCCTAATACGTAGGCCCAAGCACATGGCCCAATAAATTTGGACATTAACAATAGCTTGGCCCAACGCTATCAGGCCCAGACACAAGGCCTAAGAGATCGCATCGTGCGGAGATCACAACCCACCATGCGGCCCAGCCCGCAACACCGGCCATGCGGTCCCGGACTCCGAACTGCTTACGAACTCCTACTCCAAATCCAATTTCAAGCCTATCCTCAGAATATATTATAGAGAGATAGGGATTCAGATACATCTTATGTTAAAAGATATTAACAAAAGGTCTCATGTATATCTTTAAGGCCCATAAACTCCGATCTTAAAGGAGTCATAGTTGAAGTAGGACACTCTTTGTAAGCTTATAAATAAAGGTCCTAGCATAGGAGCACGAGACACACACACTCTCATACTCTCAAGCAATACAAAGCTTATCTTTCTCTCCCGTGGACGTGGACTTGCAAAACATCGCAAGTCGAACCACGTAAACTCTCGTGTCTTCTCTCATTCCCTTACTTTCTTTGTTTTTTTCATGTTAACGGGCTCACGAAAAGTAGAGATCGATCAGTATGAGTACTAAACATTACTACTATTTTTTATCCAAAATTCATAGTTTTGTAATTAGAAGTAAATTGGAAATTTCACGATTCATCCGTTCTTCGGAATTGCAACATGCCGTATTTTGAAAGTGAGACATCACAAAATTTGAGTGCGGCCGGACTTATGGTGAATTTAGTCAAAAATGTCAATTTTACTGAATAAAAGGTTAATCTGTAATAATAATTATTTAATAAATAAAATTTTCATTTTTAAAAGTATCAATGTGAATCCGCACACATCATTCGAAAACGAATATTTATTTTGAAGAAAAAAAAGAGCATACAGTAACTAAAATGAGAAATGGTTAATGTTGCCTAAATATTTGGCCATAAATATTTATCATAAGAAAAAAAGAAAGGGCTAATACCGTCTAATACACAACCTTTTGGTCAACTTCTGTTTTTATCATGATTTTTTAAAAATCTGCCTAAATACACGACCTTTGTTGACCGTCCGTTTTTACCACGACCTTTAAGAATCTGCCTAAATACACGACCTTTGTTGTCTGTCCAAATTTTTCACAAAAGCTAATTTTCCCCAAACTGAATTTGACGGGTAAATACACGACCTTTGTTGACTCGTTACAGGCAATCACTGCAAGATTTCTCTTCTACAACTTGATCTCACAATCCACCTCAGCCAAGTTCTACAAAGCGACGAGCGACGGGACGTCGGCCGCCGTTATTGGCATCTTCCAACCCTGGGTGAAGGAAATCCCTAGCTCAACGCAGAAGTTATGCAGGGAGGTGATTGCGCATGAGGTTCAGTTCAATGGGTGCTACCTCCGATACAAGATCTTCGGATTCAAACATGTGAGCGGGGTTGAGTTGTTGTACAGGTTTTGAGGGTTGATTCGAGCAAGCGGGGTTGGGTTCGGCGACAGGCTGCATCTAGCGCAATAGGAATTGTGAGATAGTGTAGAGCTTCGGGGGCGGCAATAACTATGTTAGCGCCTACGAATCAGTCTTCGTGGTGGACAATGCAAACTGATCTCATCAATGCCGACCGCGTGAGCTGCGTGAAGACCGTCATCGACAATGTGAAATCGGAATGTCGCACCGCAATCTCGGCGTAGATATACCTCCAAACTTGGTACATTATAATTGTGTTTGTGTTAAACTATGTCATTTTATTTCAACATCATCACAACAAAATAAATGAATTAACACGTCAGATCTAATTTGCAGAGACTTGGTTGTGGAAAAACCGGACGGTCAGCAAAAGTCGTGTATTTAAACAGATTCTTAAAAGGTCGCGGTAAAAACGGACAGTCAACAGAGGTCATGTATTTAGTCAGATTTTTAAAAAGTCGTGATAAAAATAGAAATTGACCAAAAGATTGCGTATTTAGACAGTATTAATCCAAAAAGAAACTGAATACGGATAAAGATTACAGGAAAGTTGCAACAGAAAACAAAAACTTTTTTCATTTTTCCGAAAGAAGAAAAAAGATATTGATTTTGACGAATCTGCACATCCTCCATTAAAGTAGCTCTTGTGATGAGGAAAGAGATTGGATCTTTCATTTCAATTTCTTTTGCTTTTTCATTTTACGTTTTAGATGTTGCCGATCTCCGTGAATGTTTTTTTCGACTTCATCATTTGTTTTTCATTTCTTTTAATATATTAACATTATAAGATCGACTCTTATGGCTTGTTTGGTATCTATATACTAATATATTGGGCATTAAATAGGGACATGAATATATGTCGCTTGATATGATTGCTCCGACATGACATATAATAAAACATTAAATAAATTAAAATATAATGGAACCAAATCTCCGATACTTCATCTCATTCCCAAAATTTGTCAATCTTTCTTCTTCATTATAAAAATATTAAAAGTAAGATGAAAAAAATTGTTGTGGAAGGGGTACTAAAAAAAACTCTAATTTGGGCACTGAAAATTCATAATTTGACGGAGCATTAAATGAATGTGAAACTAGAAAATGAACACGGATCAATTTGTTGTAGAAGGGGCAGCTGAAATTAGCTATAATATAAATTAAAATTATTACGAAGAAAACGGAACAAATCTGAAAGGTTGACGTGGACAGAGTCGTGGTGGTGGTAGAAGGGGGTTCTGACGACGGCGGCGGAAGGAGCTCCGATCTCCGATGTGGTAGGTGCGACGGTGGTGACGAGTAAATTTGTGAACCAGAGAAGGAGAAGACGGAGGAATATTTTGAATGAATTTGGGCTCATCCTCATCATGCAATACATCACATCATGCAATACATCAGAAACTCCATTGGCATCTTTCACCATACTACGTCTATCTTCTCAACCTCACCGCCATGCTTTCTCCTTTCGCCATCAACAGCTTCCACTCAACTTTCAATCCCCTCATTTCCATTCATTTTCTCGCCTACAACCTGCGATCCAATCACGTCGCTCTCCACACCCACTTGAGAATCCTCCTTAAGATTGTCAATCAGCAAAATCCCCATCAATACTCTCCTGATTCATTCGCCTCCTCGCCTTTCTCATCAATCACATCAGTCTTTTCATCTTTTTCCTCAACTCTGTGAAACCCTATCTCATTAATCCCCTCCAATTCGGTAAATTTCTGATCATCGGACCGCTCGCTGCTAGAATCGGGCCAAAACTCCTACGTGGGCGGCGTGCTGGTTCCTTACCAAACTGGGCAGTGGCAGAGCCACATAGAGACACCAATGGGCTTAACCCCCTCCCACAAAAATGTATTTTAACTTAAAATTTTTAAAAATATTAATAGTTCGAATGATTTTTTTATGGTAAAGCCCCATCAATGTTTCGAATTTGAAAACTATTATGTCGATATTGAAAATTTAATAGTCTCAGTTCCGTCGAATATTTTTTCTGGATCCGCCCCGGGATCAATCCAGGCTGGGTTATCAGACTCAACCGATTTACCATCATCCGTATCCTCATAACCATCGAGAGGATCCGATGAGAAATAAATAGCCTGAATTAAACCGCCGGAACCAAAGACAGTTAATTCATGAAAGAATACATATTCTTTCTGCATTGTCGTGGCTTCAAAAGAGTTCATCGTTGCCTCTCTCACATGTAGCTTCAAAGTTCACGGACGAATCGCCTCTTCATTTATGAATCGCCTTATGCCTCACCTCACAGAAGAACCCTAGGTCGACTTTGCATAAATCGATTTGGGGTCGTTTTTGGAATAGTAGAAGAACGACACCGTGTTTGTATTAAACGACGGCGTTTCTTTTCCACGTGATCATAACAAATTACAAATTAGAAGAATTGACACGTATTATCCACGTCATACCTTAAGTCGTCAGAGCTGAATTTTTTGGAAAATCGGACGAAATTTAAAGGTGGTATATATCTGTGCATATTTGGAAGGTGGTGGAAAAAAAATACGAAGTTGACCGAAAGGTTGTGATTTTCGCGGCATTAACCCTAAATTATTTTGGAACTTATACTTTATTTGTCTTACTCTAATTGTCTATATTTTCTTATTGTGACGTCTCACATAATTGTCCACTTTTTTTTTAAAATGGTAAAGATTTATCTCACAACTAATATCATTTTAAAATTATCTATTTTTACTTGCATTAGTCTCGGAACTCAACCCAAATCGGACAATTTAGCAGAGACGGAAGAATAAGTTCTTAAAAATTACTTAAAAAATACGCTCTAGTAACTCATAAGACGATCACATAAGACTATCCCCAGCCGCATCACGTGACTCTTGTAACTCTCTTTTCCACTGTTATTATTATTTTATTCAATTTTTAATTTTTATTTTTAATTTTTTTATTTCATCAACACAAAATTAAATATATTTTATTGAAACATTTAGAAAATTAACTTTTTAAATTTCATTGTATTGAAACATTTAGAAAATTAACAATACAATAAAACATAAATTACATTAATTTTAAAAATTTAAAATAAAACTACAAAAACACAAAAAAAACTACATTTGCTGAGGGGGAGGGGGAGAGGGAGGTCTACGGCCAGGTTTTCCTTCCGAGATGCCTTGCAATGCGTCCAAGAAAAAAGAATGAATCTTTTGCTCCATTTCCGACATATCACGGGTATCCAACTTGTTCATGAGAAGTTCTTTGTATTCGGCAGCTTTCTTTCGATCTTCTTCCGGAATTCCGGCTTCTCTCGAACCTCCGGCTTCCCTCTCTTTTTCGACATTTCGACCTGCCATTTTGATAGCAAAAAAAAATATGGAAATTTGTGGTGTTGAGAATATAGGGTAAAATGGAGAATGTGGTGTGAGAATGGAGTGAAAATGAGGTGTATTTATAGGTAAAATAATGATGTAGCCGTTGGAATTTTAATTAAATTCGATTTTCTTTTTTTTAAATAAAACCCAAAAATAATTTAAAAAATAAAAAAATAAAATAAGAAATGCAGCGTCACAAGCGTAATGCTTGGACGCTGCTGCGTCCGTCATGACGGAAAATCAAGACCCCCAACCATGATGCAGCACATCACGTTACGCCCCCAGGCGGCGTCACAGTGTGACGCAGCCGCGCTGGGGGCGGCCTAACAGTCTCGTCACGCGTCCAAGAAAAAATTAATGGGGCACATTTAGGTGAGAATCATCGCCAAGTGTGATTGCATATACATTGACACATAAGATTGACACTTTTAAAAAATTACACTTTTATTATTAAATAATTATGTTAAATATTGACACTTTTATTGAATAAGATTGTCACTTTTATTCAATAGGATTGACACTTTAAAATTAAAATGATAAATATTAATTTATTTTAATTTTTGATATCTTTGAAATTTATTGGTCACTACTTATAACTACTACATTCATTTCAAATTAATTGGCTCATTGAGTGGGGATTAGATATCTTATGTGGCTGGGGTAGTCTAAGGGGTGTTTAGCTAAACTTATTTTTAAGTGCTTATAAGTTGTTTAAAAGGCTTATAAGTTATAAAATTTAAGTAGTTTATAAGTTGTGTAAGTGTTTGACTAATTAAGTTTATAAGCACAAATAAACTAAGGTTTACAGCTTATTTTTTGAAATGCTTATAAGCACTAAGTGCTTATTTTTTCAACTTATAAGCATTTAATGAACTTATTTAGCCAAACACTTTGTAAGTGCATAATAGCTTATAAACACTTTTAAACTACTTATATTATAATCACAGCAACGCCCCTAAGTTCCCAAAAGCTGGTTCACTCTCTCCCTCTCTGAAACCGTATTCGTATATATAGACACACATATACAGAGATGTAAGCGGAAGCCATTACTCCTTCTCAATGCAGGCCGGGACAGAAACCCTACTCATCAGCTATCGCTATTGTAAATCTCTTTCTCTCTCTATCCGCCATTAAAATATCTGAAAAAGCTTCTGCCATCAATTTAATCTTCCCTCGTTTTCTGATTCAGTTGGAATTCAGACTTTTCTGAATCGAATTTCTTTCAATCACCGTTGATTCAACGTCAACCATTAGCATTATTCCCCATTTCCGAATCCGATTCTCCCCAAATTGACGACACGGATAACCTAATCGCTTGCATTCTACCTGGGCACGGTCCTAAAATGTTGGTGGAATCGCGGCGGAATTCCGACGAACTGATCTTCTCCGGCAAAATCAGCTCGATGAGCAGCGACACAACTCTCAGCCAGTGCACCAGCTTCAGCCGCCTCTCCTTCGAGCTTCCGGCGAGCTCGCCGGAGCAGCAGGCGGTGATGAAGCCGCACCGATCGTCGGACTCCTCGTTCCAGGCGATCCGGCTAAAGACGAACCTCACGTTTCGCGACTTTGGCCTTGTGCGCCAGATCGGGAGCGGCGACATCGGCCGAGTCTACCTCTGCCGCCTCCGCGGCACGGCGGAGGACGGCCACCTCTACGCGATGAAGGTGGTGGACAGTGAGGTGCTCGCGCTGAAGAAGAAGACGCAGAGAGCAGAAACTGAGAGGAAAATCTTGCGCCTGCTCGATCACCCATTTTTGCCCACGCTTTTCGCCGAATTCGAAGCTTCGAATTTTTCGTGTGTCGTAATGGAGTACTGCGCCGGCGGCGATTTGCATTCTCTCAGGCATAAACAGCCGCATAAGCGGTTTTCTCTCACCTCCGCTAGGTAACAGCCGCATAAGCGGTTTTCTCTCACCTCCGCTACATGTGCATGTACTACAATCACTACTCACATGTGAATATTTTATTAATATATTTTAAATTATTAAAATATTCACATGTGAGTAGTAAGTGTAGTACATACGCATGTAGGATAGAATTTCCCCGTCTTTCACACCCTCACATTTTTTTATTAGTGAAATAAATATGATATTTGATCAAACACAACCTTAACGAACCCATCATTTTCTTAATTAAATAAATAATGTTTATGAGAAGGCATTATCACATATAATACGAGGTTTATTCAATTGTAAATAAATTACGCATGCTTTTCTTATCTTGTTAGTATAATAGCACTTGCATACTATTCCGAGCATTAAGAGAGTGTTAGGCTAAATTTATAGTAGTAAGTCGTTTTTATAATTATAACAATAACACTAAATTTGTTGGATTTTTAATTAAGTTTTTTTTTTTGCCAGATTTTATGCCGCGGAGGTTTTGGTAGCTCTAGAGTATCTACACATGTTAGGAATAATCTATAGAGATTTGAAGCCCGAAAACGTGCTCGTTAGATCGGACGGTCACATCATGCTCACTGACTTCGACCTCTCCCTCTGCTCCGCCTCTATCCCCGCCGTCGAGTACCCAGCATTCTCGCCGGACCCGCCGTCCCTAGCGAAGTCCGCCGTCGCGCTGATGCCCTTCTCCTGTATCTCCACCCGCCTCTTCCGATCCAAGAAAATCCAATCTCTCGCAGCGAACCGCCTCTTCGTCGCCGAACCGGTGGCGGCAAGGTCGTGCTCATTCGTCGGGACCCACGAGTACGTCCCGCCGGAGGTGGCCTGTGGCGGCGCCCACGGCAATGCCGTCGACTGGTGGGCGCTCGGCATCTTCATCTACGAGATGATTTACGGGCGGACGCCGTTCGCCGGCGCGTCCAACGAAGCTACGCTGCGAAGCATCCTGAGAAACCCCCTGGCCTTCCCTGGCGACTCGCCTTGCGGGGCCAGCGAGGCACACGCACGAGACTTGATATCCATGTTGCTACACAAGGACCCGAATAGGCGGCTCGGGTCAAAACGCGGGGCGGCCGAGGTGAAAACCCACCCGTTTTTCAAAGGCCTGAATTTCGCGTTGATCCGTACTGTCAGGCCACCCCCGGTTCCCGGCGTCGCGGCGGCGGAGGTGCGTCGGGATGTGGCGCCGTTTTGTATGTTTTGATGGTTCTAAATCAATTCCAAGGAATTCAGGTTTAGGCGGATATAAATATAAATTAATCAATTAAACGTAGCGTTGATGTTTGTATTATGATTTAGTTGGGATTTTGGGAAGAGAAGGAAAAATGTATAGAGAGGGGCCACGGGTTATGCGACGATTTAAAAAGATGTTTAACGTAATTAATGAGCTTAATACCGTAATTAAAAAAAATTGCAATGTAATTAAGAATTTCTTTCTTCAAAATCGTGTGAAAATTTAAATTATACGACGATCTAATGTAGAGTATTTTTTTTTTTTTTTTGAAAGGCAAACAAAGGGTGTATTATATATGAGCTTGATGGACAAAGTGACCAACAAGCCAAATGTTACAGCAGGATATTACAAAGTGAGAAATTGCACCACTCCAACCAGCTAACTTGGGACAAACTCGAACGACTATTAATCCAAAGGAAGCTTAGGGATCTAATTTCGCCGAGTAGGTGATCCGTAGGTAAGCTCCGACCGTTGAAGATGATATCATTCCGGAGGTTCCATATGGCCCAAATGGACGTGAGGGACACGAGGTGGATCGATTTTTTCCATTTTTTGCTTCCACGCTGCCGCCTATGGATTGAAAGGAGGTCAGTTGATTCCAAAAACGTGATCGGCCGGATTCTACACCAATTAGAGACTGCTTCCCAAACCATGCTGGAGAAGGAGCAAGTGGCGAGAAGGTGAATCGTAGTTTCCTCTTCGAGACTGCAAAATGGGCAGAGGGGGTTTGGAGATGTGATTCCTCTTGAGGCTAGGTTTGAGGCAGTGGCAAGCCCGTTATGGAGGATACGCCATGCTAAAAAGTTAACTTTCAGAGGCAACCAATTGTTCCATTCGAAGTGAAGTGGGGTTGGGTGGAGAGACTGCTCCATATGCCTTCTTAAACTGTGCGTGGTGTAGTTTCCAGAGGTGGATAGCTTCCAGGTCCAGGAGCGGTGAGAACTGGGAGCATGAGGAACTGACCTCTCTTGAAAGAGGCTATGCAAGTCAGTACCCATCTGGAGAAGGTCCCTATCAATTTTGGCGATCTGTTTCCAGGGGCTGGACAAGGTGGAGCATGGGATGGGGTTTGAGAGCCGAGGGTTCTTGTGTAGGAGATTAATCACCTTACTCCAGAGAGAGCCTTTATCGGTTTTAAATCGCCACCACCATTTAACGAGCATCGCAAGATTGAGAGAGCGGAGGCTACCGAACCCGAGACCTCCATTCTCCTTTGAGGCAGTGAAATGGTTCCATGCAATCCATTTCATTCTCGAATGGTCATTAGTATCACCCCAAAAGAAGCCTCTTCTAATTTTCTCCAAAGAATTGATAACACATAATGGGGCCTTAAATAACGAGAAATAATATGTAGGCAACGAGTTAAGTACCGATTTGAGCATTGTGATTCGACCTCCAAAAGAAGTTGTCCTCGCCGTCCATTGAGTAAGCCTCGCTTTGAAAGTGTCTACTACGGTTTGCCAATTCTTTGCTAGGTTCATATTGCATCCAATGGGGAGTCCAAGGTGTGTGAAGGGGAGTGCACCTCGCTTGCAACCCATAAGATTTGCCATTAACTGCACTTGAAAGTTATCAACTCCGATGCCATATATACTACTTTTTGAATGGTTTACCTTCAGTCCAGAAGTAATATAGAAGCATCTCATGATCCTCTTAAGGCGCAAGGCATTGTGCAGAGACCATTTGCCGACAAAGATCACATCGTCGGCGTATATGAAGTGTGATAGGAACAGTGGTGGAGACCCCAACGAGATTCCTTGAAAGATATCCGAATGACTAGCCTTCTTCATCACGCAAGAAAGGGCCTGCATAGCTAATACAAAAAGGAAAGGAGATAGTGGATCTCCTTGTCTTAAGCCCCTTGAGCTTGAGAACTCGGTGGTTGGCGAACCATTGACGAGGACAGACGCCTTTGCGGATTTGACGAGAAACATAATCCAGTTACGCCACTTCAACGGGAAGTTCATTTGGGCAAGCACTGAAGATAAGAAGGCCCAGTTGACGGTGTCAAAGGCCTTTTCAATGTCCACCTTGTAGATAAATGCTTCGAGTTTTTTCTTTTTGAGCCAAGGAATGAGCTCGTTAATGGCGAGGGGTCCGTCTAGAATGCTCCGACCGGCTAAGAAGGCAGTTTGCTCTTCAGAGATTAGCTTGGCCATCATTGGTTTCAACCTACTGAGGAGTACCTTGGATATAACCTTGTTGATGATCCCAATCAAACTTATTGGACGAAAGTCACTGAGATTACCCGGGTCCCTCCCTTTCGGTATGAGGGAGATGAAAGAGGAACAGCAGCCGGGGTTAAGTTCCTCGTCACGGTGGAATCTCATCATTGTGTTGTGGAGGTCGTCTTTGAGTTTATCCCAGAACTTTGTGACGAATTTCATTTTAATACCATCTGGTCCTGGGGCTCTGTCATGGTGGCAGTTTAGCACAGCCGCTTTTATTTCCTCGAGCGAGAATGGCCTTATAAGATCATGAGCATCATCCGGGCTTAGCTTCTGGAGGTTTGGGCAGGTCAGGAGGGGGCGGATTGGGGTAGGCTCTGAGAATTTGGTTTCGAAGAAGTCTCGAATGTATTCCTTGATGAGAGGGGGATTAGAAATCCAATCATCACCCATACGCAAACCATGGATACGCCTGCTGCTTACATTTGCGTTGATAATACTGTGAAAGAACTTTGTGTTCTCATCACCGGCTTTGGCCCATTTCAACCTTGACTTCTGCTTGAGATCTTTCAAGTGAACAAGATCGTGATTGTGTATGAATATTTTGCATGCATTTCTGGCAGCAAGTTCTTGATCCGAGAGTTCCCGTTCTTCTGCTTGGAGGTCAAGGTTGTCGAGCAGTTCTCTCTTCGATCTGATTTCCTCGGTTTGGTTTGCCTTGTGGGAAGCAACCCAATTTTTTAGCCTATTCTTGATCCACTTAAGTTTGACATGGAGCCCAAGATCGGCCGGCCCTTCAAACCTAAAATCATCAAGCCATATTTCGATTTGGGGTTTGGCTCCCGGAAGATCCAACCAACTGTTGAAGACTCGGGTGGGACGTTTGCCAAAGTCTACGTGTAGGGTAGATAGGAGGATCGGGCAGTGGTCGGATGCGGTGTTTGAGAGAATAGAAACTGATGCTTCCGGCCATGCATCGTGGAAATCTCTACACACGAGAAATCTATCCAGTTTACTCATGCTCCTGCCACTATCCGCAACATATGTAAACTTCCGTCCTAAAGCATTATATTCCATGAGGTCAGCATCACAGATGAAGTTATTAAACTGGGAGGCGTTGCGATGAGAGAATTCCGAATTTATTCTTTCTTCCGGGCTCCGTACTTCGTTGAAATCCCCAAATAACAGCCACCAACCAGGGCGAGATTCCTTCAGTTGCAGTAAAAGAGACCAAAGAACCCTCCTTTCTGCTGAGTCGTTGGGAGCATATATGTTAACGAGATTGATCGGCTGATTTGAGGAGATAATAACTCCGGCAGTAAGAAGATAAAATCTGTTGGACTGAGAGTAATCTATATGGATGAAGGTGGGATCCCATACAGATGCTAGTCCCCCAGAGCGGCCAGTAGAATCAACTTCCATGCATTTGAATATGGATCGACCCCAAAAATTCCCAGCATACTTGTTAAAGTTAGCTGAGTACTTTGTTTCTTGCAAAGCAAGAAAGTGGACGCCGTGCGATGTAACAAGGCCTCGGACCCAATCGGCTTTGTTGGGTCCGTGGGCACCACGGATGTTGAGGGATAGGATATTCATTGAGAAATAGCAGGACTCCTTTCACCAGATATGGCATCAACAATGAGGTTACGGGCATTTTCTAGGGAGAAACCCAAAGAGCTCCCAATATCAATGGTTTGATCAACTTCTTCTTCAATGCTAGGGTCTGCATGGGGAGTGGGGGGGATAGGAGTGGAGTCTGGAAACGAGGGAGAGAGAGAGGAGGTGGGGCCGGCCTGATTCGTTGGAATTATGGGGGGAGTAGGGTTTAGGAAAGAGCCATCGGGAGTGGGGTTTGGTAAAGGCTCCTGCATGGGGGGGCGAGAAGATGGGGGTGTGTTAAGATCAAGGCTTGAGGAGGAGTTTGAGGGAGTGGGAGTAAATGAAGGACTCCTAGAACGGCGAGACCGTTTTCGAGACCGCCGATCTGCATTTATGTCTTGTGCGGCCGACTGGAAGTTGAAAATGTTTGGAGGAGTAAATGTGGGGGGGTTAGAGTCTAGGGGAACGAAAGGGTTGCCCAGGGAATCGCGTGCATTGAACGTGGGGGAAGGGATCGAGGAGGATGGGAGGGAGACGCCCGATGGAGGTGGGGCTGCATGGTTTGGAGCCACAGCCGGGGAGTGGCCGGAGTGGACTGTAGGGATGGCCGAGGGGGGGATGTGATTGGTGGAGTTGGTTTGTGTGGCGAGGGGAATTTGCCAAGGAAGGGTGATTGGGGAGGACGGGGATTCAGAGACTCTAAGCCGGTAGGAGGAGCCCTTCCAGGAAATTGAGATGATGTCCTCAATTCTAGGCAGGAGAGTTGGCACAAGACAGCAAAGCGGAGGAGAGGTATCGCCAAGATTTTCGATGGGAGGGGGATCCAACAATGGCTTTCCATATGAGGCTGCTATTTTTGTGTATAGATCATGAGAACGGAGCAATAAGGGGGCACCAGAGATTTGGATAAATGTGATGCGGCCGTGATCGAAGGTTTGCCCGGACCATAGTTGTGAGGAGGCTATATGGTGGGAGAGTGAGGTGAGGCAGTGTTCTGCAAAGGAGATTGCTTCCTCTTTTGAGGGGAAGGTAACCAGGAAGAACAGTCCACCGATATGATGCGGGGTGGCTGTAGGGAAAGCTCCGGAAGATAGGGAGGTTTGAACGGGATAATATGAGGATAGACTCTTTAGGCTAATAAGGACAGCCTTATCAAGATGATTCTCAGGGGTGATGGCAGCTGGACCATCAAAGGAGATTGTTTTGATTGGGGTGAGGGGCGAACCAGTGACTACATCCCTATAGGAAGGTTTAGATGAGTTAGGGGGTGCAGGTTTGGTGGGATGAAAGTGGGGTGTATTTGGTGGGATGAAGGTGGAGTGAGGGGCGGCATGGAAGTGTGGGGGTGATGGTATCTTCCTGTGATGACGGTCATACCTCGCTGGGGAGATTGAGAGTGGTTTCCCGTTGATTGAGGCTTGCTTGATCCTGTCCCAGATAGCAGCAGAGTCTTCTGTGATTTCAACTCGGACAAAGCCAAAAACACGGCCTCTGATATCTCGCTTGGAGGCAACGTAGGCGTCGCGTATAGGGGCTAGGTCTTGGAATGCTTTCCATAGCGACCTGCTTGTGGTGGTTTCCGGCAAGTTACCGACGAAGAAGGTGATGACCGGTGGGTTCTTCTGTGTAGGTTCACGGTTGTTTTTGCGGTGGCGCACCTGTTGCCACTCTTTCTTTCTCTCCATAAGTGCGACGAATCTACGCGGATTAATGTAATGGCAGAATTTAAAATAATTATGGATTCTCCACTAGATTGGTCAACTGCGTTGATTGTGAAATACTCATCAAATTAATTTACATACAAGAATAATTGTTATATTTATTGAATTTGGAATAATAATGAGTATCGAAAATAAAATGATTATATAAATACGTAGGTCTATGTAAATATAAAACATTAAATTTTATAACAAAGTATATTATTCTCGTAATTCACAAATACTAATTTATAGTAAGTCAGGACATTCAACTATTTCATGATACCTGCGAATAATAACTTCATTAGGAATACAATTAAATATTTAGAGATATTAATTGTGAATTATTTTTTATAGATATTTAAAATACATTTAAATGTATATAAAATTTATTAAGGGTACAATAGGTAATTCATGATCAAATTTAAGGGAAGTCAATTGAACTTCCTTGGCTACATGTAGCACGGCTCCTGTCTAATGTTTCCACCGATGACACGTATCAATGTGTTCACTGCAGATATAATAAAAATGTGATTCTCGTCGAGAGTTGAGCGATAATTATAGCGACTTAAATAAAGCTTGTGAAGACGTCGTTTTAGTGATTTTTTTACTTCCAATTCAGAATTGAGGATTCGCAATTAGGAATAATATGAAATCTTCACGAAATTTGTTAGGAAATTGCTAACTATGAAGAAACTATTGTCTAGTCGTGAATTGATTATTGACAATTGCGATTGGCATCGTCCAAACCACAAATTACTAAATTACAAAAAATCGCAAACTTGTTTTACTGTTCTAGAGAGAGAGAGAGGACTAATGACGAATTAAGGAAAACACAAATACAAATTGGTTTTGTCGTTTAGAAGACCCTAAATTGGAGTGTTTTATTTATTTGCTCAACAGTGTAACAATGCCATCTGTTTGTAAATGGACCACTTGCTTTGGAATAAATGAGAGATTATATCACCAATTATGTTCAGATTTGATAGTCATCTACTAAAACACAGGGACTGGGTGCTTTTTTTTCCCCCCGAGAGATAATACATGCTACCCCATCTCATTAAAATAAGCCATTTTCATTTCGACTTTTCGAATATGCATTTCTACCTAAATTTAATATAAATAAAATATTTTTTTATAGGATATTATAACACTCTCTGTGTATCCCGTAAAAAAAATATTTCAAAACTCGTATTAGATTTCGGTGGAAATAGTGTCCGAAAACTCAAAATCAAAGTGACATTGAGATGGAGGTAGTAG
>JAOWBJ010000021.1:405988-417196 GCA_028566335.1 Monarda citriodora
ATCTAAAGGCGCCTCTTTTGCAGCTCCGGCAGCTTTAACTTTCTTTTCATCGACTTTTTTTTCTTCGGTTTTTGCTGCAGTCTTCTTAGGGGTCTTTTCGGGAGGTGGTGGCTCGACTTTAGCTTCCTGACAGCATAAATTTCGAGAATGATAGAATTAAACACAAGCAAACAGCGTAGAATTTCCATAAGCTTCCGCCAACACAAGCAAACAACTTAAAACTTCCATAAGGTTTAGCACTCCAAGAATCCTAACAGACAAGAAAATTTTGAGCACTATTGCAGCCAAGTAATATTTCCAGACGTACCTTAGCAGGCTCATCTTCATCATCATCTTCCCAAGACTCCTTCACATCATCATCTTCCAAATCCTCATCAACCCAATTGCTCTTCAGCAGTTCTTTCTTTTTGAGGAGATCTGGAACAGGCTCGTCTTCTGAAAGATCATGAAGTTGCCACGATGAGATATTAACCAAGTATCGAAGCAGGCCAAGTTGCCATCCATTACTCCATATAAAGAAATAAAATGAAATCATACTAGAAGATAAAACGGTAAAGACTAGCAATCATCACCAAGAACACATGCTATTTTGATGTCAAAACAGTACATGTTTCATTCATTGCCAACCAAGGAAGATCGAGCAATGCCCAGGTTTCAGATCTTCAAAACAAGTACTGATTATCTTCTTGTTAATAATTCGGAGACCAGAGGATTTTGCTAATGCTAAACAAGAAACCAACGATTAAGCTCGAAAAGAATTATTCGTCGCATTTGGTAACAAGAAGATCAAAGACCAAAGTTCTGAATGGAATGTCATCCATCAAATAGCTGACAAAAATAAATAGTGTGAATAAAATAAAAAAACCAGAATCCCATATCAACCTCAAATTCAATCAAATTGTTCCTCAAATAAACCTAATTATACACAAGCCAAAGACACCAATCAATTCAACGACAACAATCGAAAATCTAATTGGGTGTATAAACAAGTGAAAAGAGAGTACCCCAATCCTCCATTTAGTTTCGCCTCTTCCGAATTCAAAATTACTTCCAAGTTTCGATTACACCCTGAATAGGAGAAAAAACAGTAAATCATAATCCAATCAAGTTAGCAAGGAGAGAACAATTTCACGAAAGCACTGTCCATGAACTGCAGTTAATTGAAATAAAAATTAAACACGAACCTTTTTCAATAAAGTCGAAAAATTGGTGAGAGAAAACACTCGAAAAGAATGCTAAAACCGTAATCTAATTCCAATCTTTGCTGGAACGGCGACAAGAAGCTAGGGAGAGGAGAGAGAATCTGGTCGACTTATTACTAGGGTTATTGTTTATTTTTTCCCAGCAATAAGGCGGTTTTATGCTTTATTTTTTTTTCCTTTCCGAGTTCTGATCGAATTTCGAATACTGACATTAAAATTGCGGTTTTAGAGGTTTAAAAGTCTTTGCTTTAAGTTTTTTTTTATTTTTTTTATTTTTATTTATTTTTTATTCGGGTGATTCAATTTTTTAATGATAAAAGGCTATTTTATAATTTATAATTGTGAAGAAAATATACCGCTATTAGAGCATTAGTAACAGCGGCTGCTGGCTCTGACATTGCAGCCCGCAATCGCGACCGCGCAGCCCGCCTATTGCAGTTATCGCCCAATTGCTGTCCATCTTGGAGAGTGCTCTGTCGCTTCTGCGCGTCGCCCAGGTGAAAGTCACATGGCGTGCATTGGTTGGTCAACTTTTGTTGACCGACCAGTTTTCCTTTTTTAATTTTCAATTTCTACCTATAAATACTTTATTCTCCTCACATTTCTTCACCATCTCTACACTCACTCCAAGTTCTCTCTTCTCAATTCTCCATTTTTTTTAACAAGATCAATATTCTACCTCCACTCTCTTCACACTTCCAAATGGATCTCAACAACCATCGGACTTGGTTCGGTTCGGAATACGATTATCCAAGCCAAACTACTCCGAATTCCTCTGACCCAATTCCTCCCTTTCACAATATCCTACTGCCCAACGTCCACAAGCATGAGATAATGGGCTGGCACCCAGGCCGGGAGCCCGGCGCGATGCTGATGCTCTTATGTAGGGGTGTGCACAATTTGATCTAAATCGTAAATCAAATCGGACCAAATTATATTTTTGCGGTTTGGTTTGATTTACGGTTTGAAAGGTATGATTTGGCTTCAATATTCTAAAAAATATGGTTTACGATTTAGGTTTGATTTTCCAAAATAAAAAATCAAACCAAACCGTAAATCGTAATAAACTTAAAATAAAAATTATGAAGATTGTCTTCGGTGAGAAGACTAAGAAGTGAAGTTATTTTATTTTTAATTATTTGTTAAAAATGTTATCAACAATGTTTTTTTTTTCCTTCAAGTTTTATGTTAGAGAAAGAAATGTATATCAATTTTAATTGAAATTTGATTTTTTTATTACGATCTAACCTTAATCAAACCGGATCAAAGCGTTTTATTATGGTTTGGCTTGGCTTAGTTTTTATATTTGAATGCTTTACTTTGATTTCATTTTTTTATAAACCGCATTTCACGATTTGGTTTGATTTTGGTGTCAACTCGCACGAAACCAAACCGCGAATATCTTTACTCGTATGGTTCTCCTTGACGATAATTATTATAAATACACTCTTAAAATTTAATAAAAAATATTAAATCTTTGAATAAGTATATTAAAATTTAATGTGTATATTTACACACAAGGCAGTGAGTAAAACCGTATACATAAAACATAAATTCTTGTGGTAATATACTCATTTAAGTGTATTTTTGGACATAAATACCCCCCATCAACATAAATTTTGAATAACATAACTGTTGTGGTCAGTGAAGGTTTGATGTCACGACCGCCCTTAGCTAAGGATAGCTAAGTTCTGGAAACCATGACTAGGGATGAGATTAAAGAAGCGGAGATAGAATAGGGAAAAATATGATGAACAAGTAACTCCAAACTGACTCAAATTTACTGAATGTTATGGATAATAGATCACGAAAGTATGTGACGGAATTATTCGATACAACTGAATTTAAAATCACAAATTACGGAATATGCGTGGTGGGTAAAGTTCGACATACGAGCACATGTATGAGGACATGTACTACCAAGAAAATTCTCCAACTTCCTTTATTCGATAAAAGCTTTGCCGAGTCCCTGTTTACTCCATCCGGCTTAACCTACGTATCGGAAGAAAAACAATACGAGGGTTGAGTACAAAGTACCGTGAACACATGCCAAAATCATTTTATGTCAAGCCATACTGTGAATCATAGAGTTTTTCTTTCTAAAAGCTCTTATGTTCATTTAAAACATTTGTGATCTGAAAAACGCTTGCGCAAGCTAAGTTCTTTGGTAACCCACCATATATGCAACTGCGTGTCCGAGAAGGTGGTCACCTTCCACGATCACATGATCGGTCACTACGCTCAGTGAGTCGATCCTAGTGTACACTAGCCCAAGTAGATATCTGATCATACATGGATCCGAATTTGATTTAGCTAAATTAGCCTTGTGCCAAATAGATAGGCTTCATACAAACAAAACATTTTATGGCATGACATGCTTTCTAGAAAAAAAAAACTGATAATTTACTAAAAACATGCATTTTATTTTGAAAAGAGAGCCCCTACTGGGGTACTAGTTAGAAAAGCCCACCTGAACTGCTCTTCAAATTAAAGCTACAACTCTTACTACGCCTTGGCTATGGCTCCTCCTTAGCACAACCTTCATTTAGAAGACGGAATAAATTCCTTGTACAAAATAATAAAAGTCGAGTCGACTTAATTCTATGGATCTTTGAAACTATTCTAAGTGTGAATACACTAAGCCGAGTCTAGGAGATTTGTGAATGGTTTCTAATCAACTGGTAGAATGAAAAAATAACTAATGGCTATTAATTATTTCTGGTAGGATAACTGATAAAGGCTGAAACTTTCAAAGAACTAATAACAATAATCTAATTTTACTAAAGCGGAAATAACTGGAGGCTACTAATAACTGAAGAAATAATTGCTCTAATTATTCCGGGTTAAGGGTGGATAAACCCACTATTGTTAAATTAAACACCACATGGATTTCTTGAACTGTCCCATAATCTTGCCTCAAATGAATAAATTCCTGGCCAAATTCTCCTTAATTCTCAGCCCACTTCTCAAAGCTTTTCCCAAGCCCAACATCTTTATTTCTCCAAATCCAACAAGAAATAAAACCCAACCCAAGTCCTTGGCCCATAATATGGCCCATTTCTCTAGACCCAATTCTTGATCCAACAAGAAATAAATTGGGAACAAAATAAATGTGAATAATTTCCCCATCTCCCACGTTTCAAACACGCGGCACCCCTCTCCTTCTTCCTTATTTGGGATTAAAATCCCTATCTCTCACTCTCTCTCGGACCTCTTGGCTTCACCCCTTTCTCCGTCATCTTCACCTCTTCTCCAGCCGCCGGCTTCTTTGCCGCCTCCACCTGCTCTGGGTCTGCCGCCACCATGAGGCTTGTGGCGAGGCTGGTTCTGGCCGCCGCCCTTCTCCTCTTGGACCTACCGCCACCATGAGCTGCCGCCGCCGTGAGGCTTGTGGCGCGAGCTTGCGGTGGTCTGTCCCGCTGCCGCCGCTGTGAATTTCAATTGCCGTCGTGGCCAGCCTTCTGCCGCCTTCATCACTGCCATTGCCCTGGCGCTGCCGCTGGGGCTGCTGGTGCTGCCGTTGACTGGTGGCTTGGTAGAAGGATGGTTTTGGGTTCAATGACTGTTGCGGTTTGGTTCGAGTGTTGGGGCTGGTTCGTTGGTGTTCGGTGGTTTGGGCTTGTCCCTCGGCAGTCTCTCTCAAACGTCCTTGGTTGATTTTGTGAATTATCTATTTGCTTTAAAGATTCGAATATAAATGCTGTTAAAATTCCCATGAAGAATAATACTGTTTTGGGACACTGAATAAACATATTATCTGAAAATGCTTACTATAGCTTTCTGAATAGAAAATACGTGTGGGTTTAAAAAAGGCTAATCCGATGATGTGCTAAAAATAAACTAAGGATTCTTAATTTCTTTGTTCAATATGTGTTCTACTGAGATTATAGCATAAGAATATTATAGCTCATTCTACAGCTAAAGAAATACCTTACGAAGTGAGATTGTTAGCTTAAGACCTCTTTGAATTCCTTACTTTGTGCTATTTCCTCCTGCTAAAATTTCTACGTATGTGTATATAGCTGAGAATTGGTGTGCATGAAACTGATGCTGGGGGCTTATATAGTGCTGAATTTCACTATTTTAACCAACCCATTAATTGATTTTGCAGAGCTCGAGTGGACGAGCATTACTTGCGGAAGCTGCTTCTCGCATTATTGAAAGATAATAAATTTTCATGTAGTGATCGTAAAGCAGAGTAGATAGCCGATAAGAGTTTTTGGCTTTTTCATATTTGTTTATACGTACTGCACTCATTGTACAAGTTTCAAATGGACTGTAATAAGACTGTAATGGACTTGAAATCAAAAGCTCAATGGGCTTGGCCCAACAATATTGGAAACACGACTTGAGGCCCAACTGATTTATACAATGTTTTAGTAAATAATCAGTACAATCCGTAAACATTGGCATAAATTGCGAAATAACGTTTAGAAATTTTACGGGACGTTACATCCTGCACACCCTAAAGAAATTTTGTCCCGAAATTCTGCTTGCCCTACTCGAACAACTCGGGATACCTCTTCTTCAGCTCCCACGTGACTTAATCTTGTCTGTGGTGCTTCCACAGTACTTTCACTGAAGTGATGGATTTGTTTCTGAGTTGCTGAACTTTTCTGTCGATGATTACCTTTGGTCGGCTTTCGAAACTTAGATCATGGGCAAAATCTAATCCATCTTGTTTGAGTACATGCTTTGGGTCATGAACGTATCTTCTGAGTTATGATACACGAAACACGTAGTGTACGTTCCCCAAATTTGGAGGTAAGGCTAGTCTCTATGCTACTGGTCCTATTCTTTCCAGAATTTCGTAGGGTCTAATGTATCGGGGTCTGAGCTTTCCTTTTGCACCAAATCTGATTATCCCTTTCGACGGAGATACTTTCAGGAAAACCTTGTCACCAACCTCGAACTGTATCTCGGTCCGTCCATGGTCGGCATAAGACTTTTGTCGATCCTGGTCCTCCTTGATTCTTAACTTGATCTGGCGTATGGTTTCTACCATATCGTCTATAACCTCAGGGCCTAGTATCTTTCTCTTGAAGATGTCATCCCAATAAAGTGGTGACCTACATTTTCTGCCGTAGAGTGCCTCGTAAGGTGCCATACCTATGGTGGCTTGATAACTATTATTATAAGCAAACTCTACCAGGGGTAGCACTGGATCCCAATGACCTCCTCGATCAAGCACTATTGTTCTTAGCATGTCCTCTAGGGTTTGGATTGTCTTCTCAGATTGTCCGTCCCTCTGGGGATGGAATGCAGTACTGAAATTTAATCGAGTACCCAGTTCTCGTAGCAAACTCATCCAGAATTGTGATGTAAACCTCGTGTCTCTATCTGACGTGATTGACACGGGCACACCATTAAGGCGTACATTTTCACGGACATAAAGTTGAGCTAGCTTTTCTGATGCATAGGTGATCGGTATAGGTCAAAAGTGGGCACTTTTTGTCAATCGATCGACAATCACCCATATAGCATTATTGCCTCGTCTAGATTTAGGCAATATGGTCACGAAATCCATCGTTATCTTTTCCCACTTCCATTCCGGGATTTTTAAGGGTTGCAACTTCCCATACGGTCGTTGATGCATAGCCTTTACTTGTTGGCAATCCATGCATTTCTGAACGAAGGAGGCTATATCTCTTTTCATGCCGTCCCACCAGAATTTCTTTTTCAGATCCTGGTACATCTTGGTGTTGCCAGGGTGGGTGGTGTATGGTGTGTCGTGGCCTTCGCTTAAAATATCACTGCAGAGTTTTTCATCGTGGGGAACGCACAGTCTTCCTCCCATGGTGATCGCATTATCAGCCTCTTCACGATACTCATTTGATTCTCCCATCCTTATATTTAGTCGAAGCTTCTCCAGCACCTCGTCTTTTCTTTGTGCATCTAAGATTCTACTTCTTAGATCTGGTGCAACGATTAAGGTGGCTAGGACACCTTCCACAGTTTTGGGAGGTGGCAGAATCTCTAGATTAATCTTGTTGAATTCTCGAACGAGGGTTTCTTCACTAGTGAGGAGAGATGTCAGTTGGGGTGAAGTTTTCCTGCTTAAAGCGTCGGCTACTACATTAGCTTTTCCCGGGTGGTAATTTATTCCACAATCGTAGTCCTATACTAATTCAAGTCACACCCCTGTCTCATGTTGAGGTCTCTTTGCTCGAAGAAGTATTTAAGACTTTTGTGGTCGGTGAAAATCTCACATCGTACTACTGCTGCTAGCTCCAAATCATGGGTGGGATAGTTGACCTCGTGAGGACTGAGTTTCCGTGATGCATAAGCTATAACTTTCCCTTCTTGCATTAGTACACATCTTAATCCGTTCTTAGAAGCATCTGTATAGACGACATATCATTTGTCCGGCTTGGGAACGACCAGTATTGGGGCTGTGGTTAGCTTCTCTTTTAGCTGTTGGAAGCTTGACTCGCACTCTGGAGTCCACGCAAATTTGCTCTCCTTTTGTAGTAGTCGGGTCATTGGTTTGGCTATATGAGAAAACCCTTTGATGAATCTTCGATGGTAACTCGCGAGGCCTAAGAAGCTTCGAATCTCATTAGGTATGGAAAGAAGCTTCCAATTCTGGATTGCTTCAACTTTTGAAGGTCTACTTTAATTCCTTCAGACAACACAATATGTCATAGAAAAGCGATTTCTCTCAACCAAAATTCGCACTTGCTAAATTTTGCATAGAGCTTCTCTATTCTTAACGTTCCCAACACAGTCCTCGTGTTTTGTTCATGCTCATTTTGGTCCTTAGAGTATATCAAGACATCATCTATGAATACTAGGACAAATTTATCTAAGAAGGGGTGAAAGACACGGTTCTGAGATCCATGAATACGGCTGGTGCGTTGGTTAGACCGAATGGCACAACTACAAATTCATACTGACCATATCTCATTTGAAAAGCCGTTTTGGGTATATCCTTGGGTCAGATTTTCAGCTGATGATACCCGGATATTAAGTCTATTTTCGAGAACACACTCGCACCCTTGAGTTGATCGAAAAGATCGTCTATCCTTGGTAAAGGATATTTGTTTTTCATGGTGAGCTTGTTAAGTTCTCGATAGTCGATGCACATTCTCATCGAACCATCATTCTTCTTAACGAACAATACTAGCGCTCCCCATGGTGAGACACTGGGTCTAATGAATCCCATGTTGAGGCGTTCTTGAAGTTGTATCTTTAGTTCTTCTAACTCCTTGGGTGCTATTCTATAAGGTGCCTTCAATATGGGTGTTGCTCCGGGCTCTAGGTCGATAGTGAACTCTATCTTCCTGTCTGGGGGCAGTCCTGGTAGCGTTTCTAGGAATACATCAGGATATTCTCATACAACTTCTACGTCTTCCACCTTCCTTTCCTTTTCTTCCTTGGTCTCGGCGTTCAAGTAGACAAGGTGCGCAGGGTTTCCCTTTGTTAGCAAGGTTGTTGCTTGGAAAACGGATATTATCGATTTACGGGTGTTCATCGATATACCGTGGAAAGTGGTTGGTTATTGCCCTGGAATTCTGAATGAGATTTGTCTTTCCTTGCAGAGAATAGTGGCATGGTTATCAGCTAACCAATCCATTCCTAGAATTAGGTCGACGTCTGACATGGTCATGGCGCTTAGCTTTTTGGCTACCAGTTTTTGTGAACCTAATGCAAATTCTAGGTTCATACACCAATGACTTATTATGATCTCTCCTCCTACTGGTGATGTGACTCTTAGAGGGCTTTATATTACAAACGGCTTGAATGATAAACTCATATTCCACACATACATTATAAGAAGTACTCATTGCGGCATGAAATGTTAACAAACAGCCATGACCAGTTCGCTACTGCTAAGAAATGACAAACTAAAGAGCAGCAGGTGGAGCTCCGGCCGCTTCCACAAACTTGATCGAGACACTGTTGACGCAGTGCCTCTCGTCAGTAGGCACCGGGTGCCCCTCTCCTTTAAAGACATGCCCCAAGTGGCCACCGCATGCAGTGCACGTGATCTCAGTCCTCCGCCCATCAGGGTCGGGCTGAAACACACGACAATGATGGCCCCTGGCAAGCGTTTGAAGAAGGCGGGCCAACCACAGCCAGAGTCGAATTTGGTGGTTGATTTGTAGAATGGCGTGCTGCAGCCGACACAATTGTATAGCCCTTCCTCGTAGAACTTGTCGTAGTGTCCCGTGCCTCTAGGCCTGCCCAGATCAACCGAAGATTTGGTTAGTGCAAACATGAGAAACTTTGAATAACAAAAGATTCTGTTTATCGAAATTTTAGAAAGGTAACTAGAGGTGAGTATGGCTTGATTCGGTTCAGTTATCAAACTGAATAACTAAAACTAAAATAATCGAAATTTTTATAATTAGAAATCAAAACCGAACCAATACAAAGTAAACCGAACTTAATCGAAAATGTCATTCACGAAATATCTTCTAAAGTTTGATTACTAGTAATAAGTCCATAAAAACTTGTTAAAAAACTTGAAAATTGTATATAACTACAAATGGTAATCAAAATATACTAATATACAAGATTTATATTACTATGTAATGAACTAAGTAAACTTACCGAATATTTATTTTTTAGTATTTTTTAATACTACTAAATTAGGTAGATGTACAAACAAATGTCTGTATATATAAATATAGAGTACTATTTTTATAAAAAATCGTTTCCGGTCAATTTTTAACTTTAAAGGCCGGAACCAAACCAAATAAACAAAAATAATCGAAATCAAAACCAAAACTAAAACCGAATTGAATATCAAAATAATCGAATCATATTAAAATTTTAATTCGATTTTCAATTTTTACCGACTATTGCTAACCGTAAAGGTAACATAACGATCAAAATGAAAATCATTCACTTAAAAATTGAAATACTCTCTATTCTTTCTCCTCCGCCTCCAATTTACTCTCACCGGCTTTTGGCCGGCCTATCGTCGTCGGATTTGAGTGAATTTGTGTTTGGACCGTCTATTTTTCGTTCTCGTTCTTTCTATCCGATCAATTTTTTTTAATGGGACTTCATCTATTCCGTTAACTTTTTTTCGCTTTTTATTTTTTGGAATCGCCGAAATCACCCATCATCTTCAAGGCTGGCGATCCCATAACCTGTCCGCTAATCGTGGATTGTTCCGATAGGATTGTTCCCCGTGGTATTCTCTTTCTTATTGTCCGTTTCTTTTTGTGTTTTTTGCAGGTCAGTCACCGGTGGTCATGGCGGACCCGCCGGAGCTCTCGTCGGTCACGGAGTCGTCACTCCCGCCATGTTCGGAGCTTCGAAGCTGTAGGGAGATACCGTCAAACGACTCGATCATGTATGAGGTTTCTGATCGAGATGTGGTTGAGAGTGATCTTGATGTAGAAGCTGAACGCGCGGCTTTGGAGGCTGAAATCCGATAGCTCGGGCAAAAAAATGGACACAATATTTCGCCGGAATTTTCTGAAATTCCGGTGAGCTCGGAGCTTCAACCCGCCGGCGTTAATGGTGTTTCAGTCGGAGAAGGAGATGCGATAGGGTTGAGGATCGACCGTTTAGATAAGACCGAAATTTGTGGGATTACTGAGGATAATCTTGGATTATTTGGTTCCACTTTTCTTGGAAAGGATAAGGTTGCAAGCTTGGTGCAACAATTCGAAAAATATGGAGGGAATTCGAGTTATGAATCGAACCATGCTCTCATGACTGCCGAGTCCGGCTCTAGCTCGGACCATGTCCCGTTGGTGGTCCATCCTTTGCTCGCGTTTTCCAATGATGATGCGGCTATGCTCGACCTAGAGGAAACTCGGTCTCTCGGCAGAACCATGCCACGTCAAAATCAGATGCCATCTGGGTTTGGAAATGTTGACGTGCATAGGGTGCATGGCAGCGCTATTGGGCCGTCACAATATAAGGAGATTCCAGCAAAATCCTACTTGGATTCTAATACCCAGCACAAACCTACTCATAATCAGGTTAGTCTTCCTCTTATAAAATCACCGATCCTTGCCCATTCACAACAGCACTCGCGGCCCAA
>JAOWBJ010000021.1:443630-458108 GCA_028566335.1 Monarda citriodora
GGCTTAGTGAGCATATCAGCTATTTGTTGTCATGAAGGAATATGAGAGACGGAGAGGAAGCCATTGTTTACAAGTTCACGTACAAAAAAGTAATGCAAGGCGAGGTGCTTCACGCGAGAGTGGAATATTGGATTCTAACAGACATAAGTGGCCCTGAGATTGTCGTTGAGGAGAGTCGTTGGATTGCGAACTAGAATGTCTGCTTCAAGTAATAGATTTCGCACCCAAATAGCCTCAGCAGCATGAGCAATAGCCCTGTACTCGGCCTCTGTAGATGACAAGGAGACTGATTTTTGTTTTGAGGACTCCATGAGATCAGATTTTGGCCGAAATGAACAACATAACCAGTAGTTGAACGGCCATCATCAAGTGCACCTCCCCAATCGGCATCATAGAAGATCGTCAAAATTGGGTTTACCTGAAGATGAAGAAAGTAACTAATGTCCAATGTACCTTTGAGATAGCGAAACACATGCTTCGCGGCATCCCAGTGTGGTTCTCTTGGAGTGTGTAAGAATTGAGATAGCTTGTTCACAGCAAAAGAGATATCAGGTCGTATACAAGATAAATATTGAAGAAGGCCCAGGGCTCGACGATAGGAGCTCGAGTCTTGTAAGGGCTTGCCTTCATGAGATCGAAGCTTTGTGTTTGGAGCCATTGGAGTAGCGATTGGTTTTGAGCCTTCCATGTGAAACTGAGATAGAATCTTTGTGATATAAGAGCGTTGCGACAGAAACATACCGGATGTGGTCTGTATTACTTCAATCCAAGAAAATAACTGAGGGAGCCCAACTCCTTTAGGGAGAACTTTGATGGAAGAGTGGACACAAAGGTTGCCAAAAATGCAGAGTTATTACCTGTCAAGATAATATCATCGACATAGACGATAAAATAGAGAATAATTCCATGTTTCCGATAAACAAAGAGAGAAGTATCAGACACTGATTGGTGAAATCCATATTGTATAAGAAACCGAGAAAGGGCGAGATACCACACTCGGGGGGCCTGTTTGAGCCCGTAGAGTGATTTCAGAAGACGACAAATATGATCTGGCCGAGTTGAATCACGATATCCGCGAGGTTGCTCCATGTATACTTCTTCAAATAAAGTGCCATGGAGAAAGGCATTATTGATATCAAGTTGCTTTGTGGGCCAATTCGCAGAAAGAACCACATAGAAAATAAGGCTACTGTTGATCGGTTTAACAATGGGGCTAAAGGTATCACCGTAATCACGTCCCAGCTTTTGCATGAACCGTCGAATAACAAGACGAGCTTTATATCTGTCAATAGTTCCGTCGAGATGGCGTTTAACATGAAAAACCCATTTGCAGCTTATGGTTGAACGGCCATTTTGGGGAACGAGCTCCCATGTGTTATTTTTTAGAGGAGCGTTATACTCAGCATCCATAGCTTGTTTCCAATTAGGATTATGCAGAGCTTCAATGACACTGGTGGGTTCTATAGCGGGAGACAAGGGATGTAAAGTGGTCACGATTAAAGTACCTTGGATTGGGACGTCTCTCGCGAGGTGGTCAAGCGGAGATGGAGGGTTCATCCATATCAGTGGCTATTGAGGGAGGAGAGGTAGAGGCAGATGAGTTACTGGAGGAAGCATGAGATAGTGGGGAGGAGGACGTGGGTGTCCAAGGCGGGGAAGAAAGCGGGGTGATGGTGCTGGAGGCCGAGAAGTAGGCGGGGGTATTGGTGCTGGAGGCGGAGGCAGAGAAGGAGGCGGTGGTGTTGGTGCTGGAGGAGGGGAGATATGCGGAGGTGGTGGTGCTGGAGGAGGGGAAGGTGGTCCAAGTTGCAGTTCTGGAGGTGGAAACCAACGTGGAGGAGTAGTATTTGGCTGGGGGGACGCTTCGAAGTGAAGGTTTTTAAAAGGGAATACATGCTCGATGAATCAGACATGTCGAGAGTAGTAAAGGCGACAAGTGGAGATGTCGAGACATTTATAGGCGGATTGAGTCATGGAGTATCCCAAGAATACACACGGGGAGGATTGTGGCTCAAAATTCATGGAGTGATAAGGCCACAGCTAAGGAAAACATAAACAGCCGAAGGGTTTGAGCTTGACATAGGAAGGTTCAACATGGTATAGGGCTTGATAAGGAGATCGATTAGCTAGGATAGAGGAGGGTAGTCGATTTATGAGATAGACTACTGTTTGAAATGCATGAGACCAGTAGGATAAGGGGAGAGATGCATGATGAAGAATAGAAACCCCAGTTTCAGCTATGTGGCGATGATGTCGTTCGGCAGTGCCGTTGTGTTCGGGAGTATGAGGGAGAGGTGTAGTGAGTGATGCCAAGTTCATTGAGAAGAGATCTAAGCTTGATATATTCTCTTCCATTTCTGAAAATAAAGAAATGATTTCGAAGCCAAAAAAGAGTTCGACTAAACGAACGAACTGGGGAAAAATGTGTGCTACATCAGATTTGTGTTTCATCGGATATAACCACACATATTTTGTAAAATGGTCAACAAAAACTTGATATCGACTTATTTTAAGCGGATAATTACCCGCAAGTGTACAGGGTTATCGTAGCAAATAGCAAGCAAGAGTATCGTATCCACGAAGACCATGAATGTAAATTTGAGTACCATAAACAAATATTAACTACTATCTATACAAATAAATACGAGTGACTTTTTCTAACAAACTAATGTAAATATAAATTAACGCCAACGCAAAAGCAGAACAAGTAGACACGTAGGGAAAATATGGAGATGGAATGTAGAATTCAAGGCTCCAGTGCATAATCCATGTATTTATCCAATCGAATAGTTATCACCCTTTGATGTATCTAGAATTGTTGAATCAATCACGAAAGTAGATTAAACCCCCTTTCGATGTGAGAAATCTGTAGATTAGGTGTTGAGAGTCGAAGTCCCCTTCTAACTCTCTACGCCTAACTCCCTATGGTTCAATTCGATTAAAGACTCCACTCAAAACCTCAACTCTCCAGAGTTTTATTGAATTAAGGTGTGAATTGTTCTTCTATTTAGATTTATTGGTTCGTTTCCGAATTACTACAATAAATCATATATACTCTCAATTGGCGATCAAGCAATTGAAAGAAAAAGGCGCAAGAACAACTCAAACAATTACAAGAGCAAGGCAATAACACATTCAATTGGATAAACAATAATGAATCAATGCATTTTCACCAAGAATTCTACAAAGGGAATTTAGCTACTCATGTTCAACATCAAACCCAAAGAAAAACTTAGAAATTCAATATTCAACATCAATAACAATGATACGAGTTACAAACGGTGAACGGAATCGGAGTTCGTATGAAGGAATCACGAATTCTGCTCTCCAAAGGTGGGTGACGGCTCCCCTATGCGTTTTCTCTTCTCAAATCGCGGTTGTGTAAAGTGAGAGTGTAAAACCTGATTTTTATGTTTTAACCCCGTCAAGAAAACGCGCAAAACGTCCGGCCGGACGATTTTCGCCTGGCCAACCACCTATTCGCCCGATTGAGTCACTCGGCCGGGCACCGAGTCATGCGGCGAGTCAGTGAGTCGCCTGGCCTTCCTTTGTAAAACGCCCGATCAGGCGTTTCACCCGAGTATTTTTGTCTTTTGCTCATTTCATCTCGTTCTCACATGTTTTGGATGCAAAGTTCGACAAACACATTAAACTCTCAAAACATGTTAATTGGCTACAATTCAAGTTAAAAAAAAAAACTCGAAAATTATATATATAAATATACCAATTAATACTACAAAATATGAGTTTCTCAAACAACAAAGATTGGGGTACATCATTTTTTTTTCAAATTTCATCAATCCGCACTCATCAAGACTGCATTTTTAAATATGATTAATTTTACAATTATTGATTAGGATTCACTTATCTCACTAGAATTTGTAAGTGTTTTTTATCATATAGTTTTACTTTAGTAATTAAATATAATTGATAAATTTAAAATTAGGGTATAATTTTTTTAACTTTCAGTGATAAGCAGCTCAGTTGATAAGATATTTCACATCCAACCAAGAGATCGGGTTTTCGAGCAACCAAGAGGTCGGGAGTTCGAGTTACCTCGGGTGCATGTGCTGTGTTTGTTTGATAAAAAATGTAATTGATAATTTTATGATATTTTTTATTATTATTATTATTATAAACATTATATAAATAATGAAATAAATATTTTGAAGCGCTAAAATTGGAACAAAGTATTTGATTTTTTTTCCCACGAACTTCCCATTCACTAGCATTTAAGAAGGTGGTATATTCATATTCATACATAAGTAGTGGAGGAAATTAAATAAAGAATGCGCCGCGTCGAAAAGACTTAACCCGTCCAAAACACCATCGACGACCCTCCGCCGCCGCCGCCGGCGGAGGAAGATCTTTACGAACCACCGGCCAACTACCAACTGCCGCCGCCGCAAGTAGTTCATAATTTCTGTTAGGGACAAACCTCCGTCGACTCTTCACGGCAGAATTCCTAGCGGCTGTGGCTAGGGTTTTGCAGTTGCTTGCAACAAAAGGAAATAAAGAAATAAAGTTGCAGAAAGAAATAAACGAAATTCTTTGTAATTCTTTTCTTGTTAAAAAATAACGCAAGGGAATTACAATATATATAACTAAGGACCCTGGTTGATTCGACTCTCTTTTGCGATACGGGAAAGAACCAACAAGAAAACCCGTAAAGGAGCTTATATCACGCTCGACCCAATAAGCTATTACAATGAAGCCCAACAGCAAAATAAAATAATAAAACTGAAGTCTGAAATCTTAATAAAAATACTAATGAAAATACTAATAAATTTAGAGAGAATAATCCTTGAAACGCGCGGGCCGACGTATCACTCTCGTCGGCCTTGACATGCACGGCGACTGCGAGATCTCCACGCCTTCTTCCTCCAAAATATCTCCTGACCCGATCGTAGTATCTTGCACAGCTTCACTTACTTGAACGGGTTGCGGTAGTTCCGTATCAACTCCCCCCTCTCGAAAAACTCCTTGTCCACAAGGAGATGAGGATAATTAGAACGTACCACAGCTAACGGCTCCCAGGTAGGCGGCAAAGACCCGTCCGCCGACCACTGAACCTGAACCTGCTCGATAGGAGATCCCGAGCGTAGAACAGTCCGAGTCTCCCCCGCTGAAACCGGTGGTATCAACGCCGCACTCCCCACAAAGTCAGCGGGTAGAAGGCCGGGAGAAGGCGAGTGTGATCCCTCAACAAACTTGCGAAGAAGGCTAACATGAAAGACGTCATGTATACGTGCGCCTTCGGGCAACTTCAAGCGATAAGCAACCTGACCAATTTTTTCCACAATAGTAAAGGGACCAAAATATCGCTTACTCAGTTTGGAGGACAACGGTTTTGAAACCGAGTGTTGTCGATACTGCTGCAATTTGAGTAGCACGCGATCGCCGACCTCGAAATGCACATCACGGCGCTTACGATTAGCCGTGTCCCTCATCTTCTGTTGTGCCTTCAACAAATTCTTCTTGAGGTCCGAAAGTAGAGCACTACGCTGGGAAATCAAGTCGGCAACCTCTTTAGGTGTTGTCGATCTTGGTGAAGACGAAACCAAGGTAGGAGGATGTCGACCATAGAGCGCATGGAATGGGGAGGTACCGAGGCCTTCATGGTGGAAGCAGTTAAGGGCAAGCTCGGCCCATGGAAGGAAATTTGCCCACTGATTAGGTCTGTCCGCGGCGAAGGCTCGTAAGTATTGCTCGAGACCCCGATTACGAACCTCTGTTTGGCCGTCGGTTTGCGGATGATACGCCGTCGAATACACGAGCTTCGTACCACTTAAGGTAAATAGCTCCCGCCACACCGAACTCAAAAAAATAGGATCGCGATCCGATACCAGTGTCTTCGGAAAACCATGATGCTTCACTACGATATCCACAAATAAGCGAGCCACGCGAGAGGCGTCAAAACGCGCGGGTAAGGGAGCAAAATGCGCGTTTTTGGACAGTCTGTCGACGACGACCATGATAGTCGAATATCCCTTGGATTGTGGTAGGCCGGTGATGAAATCCATGGAGACGTCCTCCCAAACTTCCGAAGGTATCGGCAATGGCTGCAATAAACCTGCTGGTTTCTGAGTTAAATACTTCGTCGTCTGACACTCAATGCATGCAGCGACATAGCGACGAACATCGTCGCGCATCCCAGGCCAATAAAATGCTGACGCCAATCTGCGGAAGGTGCACTCAAAGCCAGGATGTCCCGCCATAGGAGTGTCATGGTGTTCGTACAAAAGAGCATTTTTGTACAGGGAAGTAGAGCTAACCACAATCCTAGTATCCTTGTATAACAACCCGTCGGAAATGGAGAAGCGCGGACCGGCTGTGCGATCCTCAATGGACTGCCGAAGACGAATTAAATCGTCACACGTGGATGTCTCGTCACGCAGCAGCTGGATCAGGTCCGGGATGGGGTGAGATAAGGCCTCGAAAAGACTGGCATCGGCAGAATCTTCATCACGGCGGGATAAGGCATCGGCAGCTTTGTTGGAGTGCCCCGTCTTGTACTCAATGGTGAACTTAAACCCCATTAATTTCCGGACATACATCTGCTGTTCCGGAGTCTGGATAACCTGCTGTAGGAGTTCTTTGAGACTCTTTTGATCACTCCTAATAATGAACTCGCGACCAAGCAAGTACTGACGCCATTTATGCACCGCCTCAACTATCGCGTACAGTTCTTTATGGTAGGTCGAAGCACTTCGCCGGCGGGGGCCTAACTTCTTGCTGAAGAATGCGATCGGATGTTTCTCTTGTAGAAGGACTGCGCCAATGCCGAAGTCCGAGGCATCGGTCTCCAAGTAGAAAGTCTTCGAAAAATCCGGCAATCGAAGAACTGGAGCCTGAGTCATTGCCGATTTAAGTGCGGCAAAACTGTCATCGGCAGCGGAAGACCATACAAAAGCATCTTTACGGAGTAGGTCAGTGAGCGGCCCGGCCAACTGCGCATAGTGAGCGATGAAGCGACGGTAGTAGCCAGTGAGGCCTAAAAATCCTCGTAATTGGCGGACGGATTTTGGAGTTGGCCACGCAACCATGGCTTCGATCTTGCTGGGATCCGCGCGTAGTTGTCCTTCAGAAATAAGATGGCCCAAATAATCAACAGTAGTATGACAAAAGGAACACTTTGATAGTTTAACGAAGAAGTAGTGAGTAGATAGCACCTGTAAGACTTCTGCGAGATGAGCCCCATGTGACTCCAGAGACGAGCTGTAGATCAGAATGTCATCGAAGAAAACGATGACGAACTTGCGAAGAAGTGGCTGGAATATCGCATTCATCGCGGCCTGGAAAGTAGACGGAGCGTTCGTCAGGCCGAACGGCATGACCAGAAACTCGAAGTGTCCGTCGTGTGTGCGGAATGCTGTCTTGTGCACATCGGAGGTGTGCATCCTAATCTGATGATAGCCGGATCGCAGGTCCAGCTTAGTAAAATACCGCGCGGCTCCTAACTCGTCAAAAAGCTCATCCGCCGTAGGAATGGGGAAATGATCCGGAACCGTGGCCTTGTTCAAGGCCCTGTAATCGACACAAAAACGAAATGTGCCGTCCTTCTTGCGAACCAATAGAACTGGAGAAGAGAAGGAGCTTGTGCTTCGCCGGATAATCCCCTGCTCCAACATCTCGCTAACCTGTTTTTCTATTTCATTCTTCTGGAAGTAAGGGTAGCGATAAGGGCGAACATTGATCGCCGTGACTGAGGGGTGTAGATGAATCTTGTGATCGAATATACGCGATGGAGGCAACTCTTTCGGTAGTGCAAAGACCGAATGGAATTTCTGCAAAGTTGCAAGGATAAGGGCCGGCAAGTCCGTAGGGAAGACTATCGGCGTGGCCTGCGGTGGATCGTGTTCCTCGACGGGGACAACGTCGAGTTCATAAAGCTCACAGAAAGATGCCTTGGTAATATAAGATGCCAAAGCAGCCGAGGAGACCAGTAGATGATTACCACTATTGCCGCGCAGTGTGACCGGGGCTCCGCCATAAGTGAATGACATCGTCTTGTCGGCGTAGTCGTGTGTCACTTTTCCCAACGATTCCAGCCACGCCATGCCGAGAATCACATCTGGACCATGTACTTTAAGAACATGCAAATCGACTTCGAAAATAGTACCTTGCAACGAGAGAGGAGTCTTGCGGCATACGTGGGAACACACCAAGGACTCGCCATTCCCCACGTAGACTCGGAAAGGTCGCACCCGGGAGAGGGGTAAGTGCAAAGCTTCAGCGATCTGGGGGTGGACAAAATCGTGCGAGCTGCCGGTATCCACGAGAACTGTAATGCCGAGCTGAGTAATAAACCCATCCAAGCAGATAGATTTGGAACGACGTGGCCCATTGAGTGCACGCAAGTGAGAAATATCCTCGGCCACAGTCTCGTCCGGTGTGTCCTCATCGTCCAGAACGAGCTCAGTTTCGTCGTCGTCGTCGGCCCCCATATAAGCAAGAAACTTCTTGCTACAAGTGTGTTCACGGGACCATCGTTCATCACAATACCAACAAAGACCCTGTTTGGTGCGTTCGGCCTTCACCGCTGCCGGAATACGCACGATGGGCAGGTTCGAGAGATTCAGAGGCCGAGGTGGCCGCGGGGCTGTGGTGCTCGCAGGTGGAGGAGCAGGTGGCTTAAAACTCGCCTGAAGAGTGGACTGATGTTCACGCGAAGACCATTGCCGACGAGGAACAGAAGAAGCAGGCTGCAAGAGTTCCGGTCGACAAGCAGCGTAATGTTTCGCATACGCAAAAGCCGCCGCGAGAGAGGTGGGGCGATGGAGTAGTAGCTCGCCTTGAAGGGGCTGTTTAAGTCCTGCAATAAAAATATCCAATAAAGCTGACTCCGGAAGTCCCTTGACGTGGTTCTGAAGAGCCTCAAAAGAGGCTTGGTATTCCGCAACAGAGCCGGTTTGAGTGAGTTTGGACAGCAAACCCATATGATTCTGGAAATATGTAGGATCAAAGCGACGTTGAACGTCGTCCAAGAAGTCCAGCCATGAAACCACCGAATGGCTCTCGCAATAATTCCACACCCAATCCGCAGCCGGCGGGTCGAACAAAGGCACAACAAAATGTAAACGATGTTCATGAGGAGTTCCAAGATGATCAAAATAATAATGAATATTTCGAGTCCAATTAGAAGCGTCGTTACCGTCGAAACGCGGGGGATCGAGGCGTACGCGTGGCTGAGAAAGATCCCCCGGGGCTGCCACTCCGTAAAAACTTGACCCCGGTGGTCCCCAACACGAGTGTGGGTCCAGAGTCTGCACACGCGATGAGGAACGCGCGAATGGGGATGGGCTGGAGGATTCCGGTAGCCACCACTGAGGGCTGCTGACATAGCCTCCCGAAGACGGAGGTGGGAACGGTGGCAGTGTCGGCGTGAGGGAGACGCCGTTGGGGCTGGATTGAGACAGAGGCATGGAGTACGGTGGAAGGGAGAACGGAGTAGACGACACGGGCGGGCTACTGCTGGGAATGGAGGTAAACGCACCGAATCCCGGCGGAGGGCGGAGGGGGTGCGACAAAGCGCCGCTGCCCGGAAAAGATGACGGCGGATCTGGCGGCGGTCGACCTCCGGCGTACGCGTCATTCCCGCGCGCATCCTGTTGTTGAAGACGAGCCTCCATGATGCTCATCTTTGCCGTCAAGGCAGAAAGCTGTGCAATAATAAACTCATGCGTAGAAGGAGCAGAAGACGCCGGCGGCGTCGAGATCGGAGGTAGTGTTACCGGAGGAGGAGAACCCGTGGACGGGACTGGCGTTGGTGTCGTTGCGGCCATGAGAACGAGAACGAGAGCACCAAAATGTTAGGAGAAAACCCGCAATTCTCCAAGCTCGACCGAACCCTAGTAATGGAGGCTAGGGTTTCGACTTTTCTTGCAACGAAAGAAACGAAAAGTAAAGAGCAGAAAATAAATAAACACTGATTTCTTGTAATTCCTTTCTTGATAAAAAACACAAGCGAGAATTACAAATATATATATAACTAAGGACCCTGGTTGATTCGACTCTCTTTTGCGATACGGGAAAGAACCAACAAGAAAACCCGTAAAGGAGCTTATAATACGCTCGACCCAATAAGAATATTACATTAAGCCCAACAAGAATAAAATATCCTAATGAAATATCATAAAGTCCAAAACAATAATAAACATGAATAATAAAATAAAGGCAAGCAATCTAAAGAGAATAGTCTTCAAAACGAGCAGGCTTCTTCCTCAACCTCGCCGGCCTTGTTAACGGCACTGTTGAGGAATTTTCCACATCCAAATGCTCCCCCACGGCTGGTGCTATATCCAGGGAGTCTTGGTGCACTTCATCATCGATCCTTTGATGTGGAAGTTCCGTATCAACTCTCCCCCGCTCAAAATACTCCTTGTCCACAAGGAGTTGCGGAAATCGATCACGGACCATAGAGAGCGGTTCCCAGGTAGACGGCAAAGACCCGTCCGTCGACCACTGAACCTCAATTAATTCGACTGGAACACCCGAACGCAGAGCCGTTCTAGTTTCACCCAATGCTACCGGCGGTATTACCGCTGCATTACCAATAAATTCTGCCGGAAGATTACCCGAAGGTGAAGACTTAGATCCTTCAATGAATTTGCGAAGGAGACTTACGTGGAAAACATCATGGATTCGAGCTCCGTCCGGTAACTTCAGGCGATACGCCACTTGACCTATTTTTTCGATGATGGTGAATGGTCCGAAGTAGCGCTTACCCAATTTCGCCGAAAGAGGCTTGGCCACCGAATGCTGGCGGTATTGCTGAAGCTTGAGCAACACGCGATCCCCAACCTGAAAATGAACATCCCTACGCTTGCGATTCGCGGTATCACGCATCTTTTGCTGAGCACGTAACAGATTCTGCTTTAACTCCACAAGCAACGCCGCGCGTTGATTAATAATATCCGCCACATCTCGCGGAGTAGAAGATCTTGGCGAGGCCGACACCAAAGAGGGTGGATGGCGACCGTACAAAGCACGATAAGGAGATGTGCCGAGACCTTCGTGGTGGAAGCAATTTAGGGCGAGTTCAGCCCATGGAAGGAAGTTCGCCCATTGTGTCGGCCTATCGGAGGCGAAGACACGCAAATATTGCTCCAAGCCGCGATTTCGAACCTCCGTCTGCCCATCTGTTTGCGGGTGATATGCGGTGGAGTATACAAGCTTCGTTCCACTCAAGATAAATAACTCGCGCCACACCGAGCTAAGAAAGATTGGGTCCCGATCCGAGACAAGCGTCTTCGGGAATCCATGGTGCCTGACCACAACATCAACAAACAATCTCGCCACGCGAGAAGCATCAAATCGAGCAGGTAGAGCAGCAAAGTGAGCATATTTAGATAAACGATCCACAACGACCATGATAGTAGAATAACCTTTCGAAAGTGGCAAACCTGTAATGAAGTCCATGGAGACGTCTTCCCAAACTTCCGACGGCACGGGGAGAGGTTGCAACAAACCGGCAGGCTTCATCGTGACATATTTCGTGGTCTGGCACTCCACGCATGCCGCCACATAACGACGGACATCGGCTCGCATACCGGGCCAATAAAAAGACGACGCGAGGCGACGGAAAGTGCGCTCAAAGCCGGGGTGTCCCGCCATCGGTGTGTCATGGTGTTCATAAAGCAAGGCATCTTTGTAACGAGAATTGGAACTAACCACGACGCGCGTATCCCGGTAAAGCAGGCCACCGGAAAACGAAAAGCGCGGGTCGGCTTTGCCGTCGAGGATCTGCTGCCGGAGCTGAAGGAGATCATCGCAGCTCGCCGTCTCGTCCCGTAATAGGTGCAGCAGGTCGGGAATAGGGTGGGAGACGGCCTCAAACAGGCTTGCATCGGCAGAGTCAGCGTCGCGACGTGATAAGGCATCGGCCGCTTTGTTCGAATGGCCCGTCTTGTATTCGATAGTGAATTTAAATCCCATCAACTTGCGGACGTACAGCTGCTGTTCTGGAGTCTGAATAACTTGCTGCAAAAGCTCCTTGAGGCTTTTCTGGTCAGTCCGAATAACGAATTCGCGGCCAAGTAAATACTGCCGCCACTTATGCACGGCCTCCACGATAGCGTACAGCTCCTTATGATAGGTTGAAGCGCTGCGGCGGCGCGGCCCCAGTTTCTTACTAAAGAAGGCAATCGGGTGTTTGTCTTGGATTAAAACGGCGCCAATCCCGAAATCCGAAGCGTCTGTCTCCAAATAGAAAGTTTTGGAGAAGTCTGGCAGTTGGAGAACAGGGGCCTTCGTCATTGCTGTCTTTAGTGCGAGGAAGCTATCATCAGCCGCAGGCGACCATGAAAAGGCGTCTTTCCGCAGCAGATCTGTTAATGGTCCTGCGAGTTGCGCGTAGTGCGCGATGAAGCGGCGATAGTAGCCGGTAAGGCCGAGGAAGCCACGCAACTGACGGACGGTCTTCGGCGTGGGCCAGGCGACCATAGCCTCAATTTTGCTCGGATCCGCGCGCAATTGTCCTTCAGAGATAAGATGACCCAAGTAGTCAACAGTTGTATGACAAAATGAACATTTTGATAACTTGACAAAGAAGTAATGAGAGGATAGCACCTGGAGAACCTCCGCGAGGTGGGAGTCATGAGATTCCAGCGACGGGCTGTAGATTAAGATATCGTCGAAGAAGACGATGACAAATTTCCGCAAGAGAGGCTGGAATATCGCGTTCATCGCCGACTGGAAAGTAGATGGCGCGTTCGTTAGACCGAACGGCATGACCAGAAACTCAAAATGGCCGTCGTGAGTGCGAAAGGCAGTTTTGTGTATGTCAGAGCTATGCATCCTGATCTGATGATAGCCGGAACGAAGGTCCAGCTTAGTAAAGAATCGAGCTGCGCCTAGCTCGTCGAATAATTCATCCGCCGTCGGAATAGGGAAATGATCCGGTACGGTGGCCTTATTCAGGGCTCGATAATCGACACAAAAGCGAAACGTGCCGTCCTTTTTGCGCACCAAAAGAACCGGCGAAGAGAAAGGACTAGTGCTGCGACGAATAAGCCCTTGCTCGAGCATCTCGCCAACTTGCTTCTCAATTTCATTTTTCTGAAAGTATGGGTAGCGGTATGGTCGAACGTTGACGGCTTTGACTGATGGAAGGAGATGTATTCGGTGGTCAAACAGCCGCGGCGGCGGAAGACCTGTGGGCAGCGAGAATACCGAGCTGAAGCGAGCAAGCGTCGTGCGAATGCTATCGGGCAGGTCAGCCGGGAAAACAGCGGGGGATGGATCAGGCTGTTCCATTTCAGTAGGCGGGGAGACATCCAGCTCATAAAGCTCACAAAAAGAGGCGCGGGTGATGTATGATGCCAACGCTGCCGAAGACACCACCTTCGACTCACCGCGAGTGCCGCGCAAGGTGACGGCCTTACCGCCGTAAGTAAACGACATGGATTTATCAGAATAGTCGTGTGTCACCTTGCCCAAGGATTCAAGCCACGCCATGCCGAGAATGACGTCCGGACCATGCACTTTCAGAACGTGTAAATCAACTTCAAAAGTAATACCCTGCAACAACAAAGGAGTGTTACGGCACACGTGAGAGCAAATGAGAGATTCACCATTACCAACATAGACCCTAAATGGTCGTATGCGCGAGATAGGCAGGCGGAGAGCCTCAGCGATCCGTGGGTGTAGGAAGTCGTGCGAACTCCCTGTGTCTACCAAAACCGTGACGCCAATCTGAGCGATAGTGCCATCCATGCAAATAGATTTTGAGCGTATAGGGCCATTCAGAGCGCTCAAATGGGAGATGTCCTCCGCGATCATATCGTCGGGACCGTCGTCATCCTCCAAAGCGGGTTCCTCGTCGTCGTCGTCCGCTCCCATATAAGCAAGAAATCGCTTGCTACAGGTGTGCTCGCGCGAATATTTCTCGTCGCAGTACCAACATAAACCTTGTTTTGTGCGTTCAGCCCTCACCGACGCCGGGACACGCACGATAGGTAGATTAGAGAGATTCAGCGGCCGAGAAGGCCTAGAGGTTGCAGGGGCCGAAGGTGGTGGAACCGGTGGTTTAAAATTGGCGTGAAGAGTGGAGGATGGCTCACGCGAAGACCATTGTCGACGAGGGGCAGAGGTGGCCGAGTGCATCAGTTCTGGTCGGCATGCCGCGTAATGCTTTGCGTAGGCGAACGCCGCGGCAAGAGAAGTAGGCCGATGGAGTAAAAGCTCACCCTGCAGAGGGTGTTTTAGACCTGCAATAAAAATATCCAATAGGGCCGATTCAGGCAGCCCCTTGACGTGATTTTGTAGAGATTCAAAAGCAGCTTGATAGTCCGCGACGGTGCCGGTCTGTGTGAGTTTCGAGAGCAGGCCCATATGGTTCTGAAAGTACGTCGGATCGAAACGACGTTGCACATCATCCAAGAAGTCCAGCCAAGAAACAACCGAATGGCTCTCGCAATAATTCCACACCCAATCCGCAGCCGGCGGGTCGAACAAAGGCACAACAAAATGTAAACG
>JAOWBJ010000021.1:509196-526921 GCA_028566335.1 Monarda citriodora
AACCGGAACAGAACCGGAACCGCCGGTTCCAGAACCGGAACCGGAACCGTTTACTGTACGGTTCTGTTTCTGTTCCGACTACCGAGGAACCGGAACCGTCGGTTCTGTTCCGGTTCTGTTCCGGTTCCGGAACCGTGGACACCTCTACCCATGACTAACATGTCATCTACATAAAGACACACAATAATATAATTGTTATTCGTGCTCTTAATGTAGACACACTTATCACAATAGTTTATAATGAATCCATTTGATAATATCACATTACCAAATTTCACATATCATTAAACTGATGCTTGTTTCAATCCATAGACGGACTTAACCAATTTGCAAACCTAGTTCTCTTAATTAGGTTCCACAAATCATTCTGGTTGTTCCATATAGATTTCATCATCAAGATTATCATACAGAAACATAGTCTTAACATCCATTTGGTGAATCTCAAGATTGTGGAACGCAACAATCGTGAGAATTACTCGAATAGATGTAATCAAAAATACCATACCATTTTTTTGTTCAAATCATTGGACTACCAAACGGGCTTTAAACTTGTCAACTGATCCATCGGTCTTATACTTTCTTTAAGGATCCATTTGCACCCTAATGGCTAACAACCTTTGGAAAAATCAACCAACACCCAAGTGTGGTTTTGACGAGTGGAATCAATTTCACTTTGAACCGCTTCTCTCTAAAGCGGACCATCTATTCTAGAAAAAGTTTTTGATCGACACTGGCTCTTCATTCAACATGAATACTATGTAGTCGGGGCCAAAACCTTTTGGTCTTCTTTCCCCACTACCACATCTCAGTTCTATATTGTCCGGATTAGACCTCTTTCTCTTTCGAGACTTAGGTTCTACATCCTTCGATCTCAAACTAGTTTTTTCACCCTCAATTCTATTGCTAGAATTCTCAACCCTACCATTGTATTTACAAGGATATATATTCTCAAAGAATATTTCATTCCTTGACTCAATCATTGTTCCCGAAGTCATGTCAAATATATCAGACTCAGTGTGCAACCAATAAAGATACAATCAAACGTTTTGGGGCCAATGTTAACTTGTTTCTGTATAGAAATTTCCACATGTGCCAAACACCCCCACTTTGAGATATTTATACAGAGGCTTTCTTCCCTTCCATAACTCATAAAGTGTCACATCTTTACCTTTGAGTGGTGAAATCGTGTTCAATACATAGTTAGCCGTTAAAATGGCTTGCCCTCCACACGTTTTAAGGCAACCCTGAACTAATCAACAACACATTCATGGTCTCCTTAAGAGTTTGATTTTTAGGTTCTACAATGCCATTTGATTGGGGTGAATATGGACCGGTAAATTGATGAATTATATAACTTTCACGTAACAACTTCTCAAAAGGTGCTACATACTATCCACCTCTATCACTCTGAACACTCTTAATTTGACAACTAAGTTGATTATCATCTTCATTCTTGAAGTCTTTAAACGCTTCAATAGCTTCATATTTACCTCTTAATAGATAAAGATAACAATATCTCGTTCAATCACTGATAAACGTGATAAAGTACTTCTTACTGCCATGAGTTTATACATATTTTAAATCATACACATTCATGTGAATTAATTCAAGGGGTTTAATGCTCCATTTTACCCATAAAATGGTAACTTAATCATTTGTGTCTCAACATAAACTTCACATTTGTTTTGAGTATTGACTTTATTTATATTTAGTAAATCAAAATTTATTAATCTCTTTATAACATTTAGATTAACATGTCTTAATCTACAATGCCAGAGGACTCAAGCATATAAGAGGAAGTAGATACTTTTCATTAGAATTTAATGCTTGACGCACATGAAGTACATTCAATTTGAAAAGCCCGTCGGAAATATAACCCTTTCTAAGGATCAAATCAAATTTCGACAAAACAATTTTATCGGACTCAAACACTAGCTTAAACCCATTACTAATAGTACAGAGCCCTAAAACAAATTCCTTTGAATGTCGGGAACATGAAGCACATTCGTCAAGGTAAGCGATTTTCCGAACGTAAGCCTTAACTTCACATCTCTAACCCCCAGAACTTCAGAGGACGCTTGATTCCCCATGTTGAGCTTTCTTCCCTCAACAACTTGATAAATTCAAAACTTATTCTCTCGGCACAAACATGAGCTATAGCACCGCTGTTGATGTATCTACCTCATTGTTAGTTCACAATGTTCATCTCCTTGGTGACCATGCAGAGAAGTTTTCGTCGTCTTTCTTGGCATCGTTGGCGGTATGCTTCTTCTTGTTGTTCTTAGTCTCCTTGCAATCATTTTCAAGATGCCCATAATTGCCACAATTGTAGCAATCACCATTAAATTTCTTTAACGGTACCTTCGCCTTGTCTTTCTCTTTGGCATTTGGGTGATCACGCTTGGAGAGGCCGTCCTTCTCTATCAAGTTAGCCTTGACATCCATAAGAGATTTTGGCTTGTCTTGTTTATGCACATCACCCTTGATACGCAGCTTAACAATCAAGTTTTCAAGAGTCATCTCCTTTTGGTTATGCTTAAGGTAACTCTTTAACTCTCTCCAACTTGGAGACAACTTCTTGATCACGGTCGCAATCATGAATGCGTCAGGGAGCACCATGCCCTCGACATGAATATCATATACAATGAGTTGATACTCTTGTACTTGCTCCATCATTTGTTTGGAATCAACCATCTTGTAGTCCAAATACTTGGCTACAATAAAGTTTTTAGTACAAGCTTTCATTGCTACGATACTTTTTATCGAGCGCATCCCATATCCCTTTAGATGTGTTCATGCTATAATACACACTATTCAAGCTACCATCAAAATAATTTATGTAGAAATTATTGCATAGCGGGTTCGTACTCCCATAGGAAATTGACAAACCCCAGTGTTGTTAATTAAAACAACATCTTACGCATCCACCTCTTGAAGTCAGCTCCGTTGAACTTCGGCGGCTTCACGGAAGGCAGCATCATCCGCGGGCCGAGCTCACTTTCAAAAGGAAGCCACCCGTGTTGAGCCTGAAGCTGCATACAGATCCCAAGTTCGCTCCCGAAAGGGAGTGATCTGTTGGGCCTGAGGCCCCCTACAGTCGAGCTGTTAAAAGCTCCTATAGTTCCATCGAAGGTGTGCCGCTAAAAGCTGGACCAACAATCCCGCTAAATGCGAGACCTGCGAAACCAGCTTAGTTAGAACCTCCGCTCGACAAAAAAGGTTTTGAAAAATCCACGTACTTGCCGAAGGCGTGAAACCTCCAGTTGTACAGCCAGTGTTGGTGTTCATAGCCGATGCAGTTGAGAAGCTCGGCATAGAAGAAGTCAAGGTTGATGGCACGGTCCCAAACATGATCCGGTTACTAGTGGCAGCAGATGTGGAAGAGTCTGTGGATGCGACGACGCTCGTCACGATCTTCAAAATACTTGTAATGGCAAGCTCATTAGTTCTTCATGCGATTGTTATGAAATTGGTGTATTGAACTTGCCACGAGCGTACAATTACAACTCAAATCAAATGAAAATTACAACTCTATTGAGAATTACAAGGAAATTGAAGATTATAAAACAATGAAAATACAATAGCCAAATCGAGGAAAATCCTCTTTCCGCAATAAGAATTACGCCCCAATAGTGCTATCGGTAATAACGTATCTTTCCTAAAGATAAAACTGCTTCATCTCTAAAGTAGTGGCACCACAAACTTTAGAGCTTTGACGAACTAGAACAAAGGCGAGAATGAGCTCAAGAAAGAAAAATGATTATGCTACTAGATGCTTGTATGCACGTGTATTTTCATGTATCTACAACACTAACATGCTTCACTATTTACAGGATGAACTTGAATGAACAAATATGCACAGATTCATTCAAGATTTACACTTTCAAACGTCTAAGTATGAAAGTCAAATGTGATCTACACCCGACCAATCTGCTCATCAAACTGATCTGCACCATGCCGATCTGCTCACCACAAGCTGACTTGCACCAAGCCCACCTGCTCATCACAAGCTGATATGCACAAGGCCGATCTGCTCATCACAAAGCTGAATTGCCCTAACAACCTGCATCTGCAAGCTTGCCAGACCAACCTTGCCAAGAACCTTCCTAGGCCAAGCTTGTGAGGAATATTTCTAGGCCAATCTTCCACTTCATTAAATGAAGTAACTCATCCAAACTCCATATATCCTTATTTCACTAATCAAAAATGGTTTTGATCATATGACCATCTACTCTCAGAGTATAACAATAATTTATCATTTAATTTTATAAATAAATGAAATATAAATTATTAATTTGATCAAAGACCAAATTTTTAATAATATATGTACATGGTATGGTTCTAGTAAGAACTCCATTTAACATTACGTCATGAATCAGATCCTCTATTACGGAGTAAATTTTGGTATGACATCTCTTATTGCACTATCGGATTCTTGTCACGTGTTAAAAATATTTCTAAAGTCAACAATAATTAAAGAATTTCATAAATAGAAATGTTAATCTTTGGAATATTTATAACATGTGATGAGTATTCCGACTGTGCAATAGGAAATATTATACCGAAATGTAATAGAAGACTCGATCTGTGTATGCCAATTGATCAATGAGAAATTAACGAACAAAAAAAATATAATTTACTGATATTATTAAATTAATTGTGGTTGATTACTGATAACAATCCCACGTTTCAACCAAATTGATGTGCCGAAACCATATATTGTTCACCAAAATTAAGAAATTTACCTAATAAAAAGAGAAACAAATCTTTACATTTTAAGATTCAATTCCGCTGATCAAAATTAACAAGAAATATCAAGAACCAATGAAATAAATCATATTATTCATGATTTTCGATAAAGCAGACGGAAACGTAATGCACCTATATATAATGCATTGGTTGTGTGGAGGTAGTGCATTATTGAAGTATATATTATTCCGTGAGCAAAAAAAATTCAAAAATTTATTTTAAAATTCGAACTAAGTTTCCGTAAAATTTACATTAATTGATATAAAGAAAGTATCGCGAAACGAAAGTACTGCAACGGAGACTTACTATAGATGCACTAAACCCAACCCTAGTATTGCAACTTTGTGATTGAATTATTGGCACCCGCAACATTTTAATATCCCAGATCTAGAATATGGTTGTCCACTAATCCCAACATCCCATCTTCACCGTTGATCCATCTCCCACAGCTGTATCCAACGGCCAAGATCGCCGGAAAATGACCGCCCCTCGGAGCTGCCCAGCCAAAACCCGGAAAAACAGATCACTTCCAAAACCACGTCACCTATAAACGTCAGGCAAGTGACGTCACTCCCAATTCTTGGCTTTTTTTCTCCAGTTTCTTTATATCCAAACCCTTGAAAATTTAGAGGGTTTTTTTCCACCTGGTTTCCTCAGTTTCTTCTCATAACTTACCTCTCTCTTTCCTCCTACACCCACAGCCCCCCTTTTTAAGCCTTTATACTACCACAAAACCAAGAATAACTGCACCAAAACCACTCACTATACTGTGCTTGATTCCTGTAACAAGATTCATATAAAATAAATATGGGGAGTTTGAGTTTCGACGCAAAGAAGGAAAAAGCTATGGTGAGGCTGGTTAAGGGCAAAGAAATGGCTATCCAGCTTCAAACCCTCCTTCACGAACCGGTTCAAGAACACGGACCGGTTTCTCCACAGCATCTAGCCTTCCAAATCTACAGATCTTTCTCGGCTACTCTCTCCGAGCTCACTTCTTGCACCGCTCAGACCGACCAGATCCCAGCCGGCGAAGGCGGCGCCTCCGCCTCCTCCGGCGAGAGCAGGAAGAAGCGGGGGGTCAAAGATCGGAGGGGTTGTTACAAGAGGAGGTAAGGATATTGTTAAAAATAATATAGAGTATGGAAGTATATATATACATTTTTTATTTTTATCTTTTTCGGTTTGTGATTTTAATTAATGGGGCAACAATGATTTTTTTTTTCTTGATCTAGATTTGAGTAACTCTAATTTACATAAAATCTCATACCATATCATAGGTTTTTTTTTCGTACATTTGGATAATTTTTGTATATCTGGAAAAATTAAATACAAGTATAAAGAAGATAGGTTATAAATCAACATATTTTATTTAATTATGCCACGTTGATTGTGAGGAAACTGGAAAAATGATTAGGTTGTTGAACTCATGAAGAGCAACTGTAGCAAGTTGCATAGCATAAAACAAAGAAGAGGTCGCTGTTTGCTTTTCTTTCATGTACACAACATAATTAATTAAAGATCACTTTTTCACTAGATTTCTTACCCTGTAGTAACCATAAAGTTTTTTGGTGCACTCATCTATTTGCGCCTTTCTTTTTATGATATTTTTTAGAGAATTATATATTCTTACCCATCTCGATCGGTAACTTTTGGTCCTTATATTTAAAATGAATTCATACTTTGATTGTCTGTCTTTCTGTGTAGAACCTAAAATAAATTGGCAATGATTGAATGGTTTGTTTTTATGTATTGGATTCAGAAGGAGCTCAGATTCATGGGTAATTACTTCTCCAACTATTGAAGATGGTTGCGCTTGGAGAAAATATGGACAGAAAAGAATCTTGAATTCCGAGAATCCCAGGTATATTCTAATATCAATTTTATCACAAAATAATTGAAAGCTTTTTTATTTCTTTCTCCAACTCTAAAATAGAATGTTCATTTAGTGGGTGTTTGGTTAAAAGTATAAACAACTTCAATGTTACATTCGGAAGCATTTTACACAGAAAAATAAGCAATTTTAAATTGTTTATAAGCTTACCCACTTAATCATCAATCATATCCAACATATATATCTCAGCTTCATATTGTATATACTGTATACTACCCCCATCTCATTTCATTATTCTCACTTTCTATTTTGTTACATCTCACTTATTAGTCTTAGTTACTAAAATTGGCAAAGAATATTTGGTTACGATAATCCTCTCTCCTCATAATTTATTATGTAGTATTTACATATCTTCAATTGTCTTGACTTTTCTACCGGTACTGGACTAATAGGGGAATGGATGGAGGTAGTAGACAACATTAATTATACTTTTCATGCTAGCTTCTCAAACACTATTTTATTTGTTTTTGTAAAGAATGGGATGAGAAAAGAAATTGAGTTTTCTTTCTTGTTAAGTTGTTATACTTTTCTCTCCCTTGATTTTCCTTTTCACTTTTCTCTACTTACGTAATGGCTAGGGTTTGAATTTTACACCTAATATCAGGGTTAAATTTGCTATTTCTATTCAATCAAAATAGCTCCAATAAGCTCAACTATTGTTTCTTGTGCTTGTACCAGGAGCTACTTCAGGTGCACCCACAAGCAAGAAGGCTGCAAAGCTTTAAAACAAGTGCAAAGAATCGAAGAAGGAGGTGGACCCTCGTATCAAATCACATACTTCAATCACCACACATGCAAAGAAACACTAAGGGCTCCACCATTCTTGGAGGAATCGGACCCCACCCTCATCAGCTTTCAGACAAACCTCCCTTCGAGGCGAGACAAAGACGATCAACGCAACTGTCCCTCCAAACCCATCATTATCTCATCGATCAAACACGAAGAAGATCATCATAGCGTGAGCGAGGACGTGTCTCACGAGGCGAAATCGACGTTGGAGGACCCGTGGCACGAGATCACCGGGCTCGAGCCTCTCGGGTACAAGCCCGTTTGGTCGTCCTTTCAAGAGGAAGTTGAATCTACTGCTGCTTTGCATGGGCTTGACATGGAGGTTAATCAGCTTTCGGACATGCAAGATTTCTACTATTATTGATTGATTAGATGTATTGAGCTTTTGATTTCATATGATTAAATTTGATCCTTCATTTGGATCAGTTTGTCTAGTGTATAGTACATACTAAATGTCAATACGTTGTCTAATAATGTAGATTGCGGGCCTCTTCTTGAATGGAAGTTTTGCGCACTAAGACGTTATGATTTGGGCATGGTTAATTATTAAGGAATAGTACTAATTAAATTAGTGATAAATGTAAAATATTTAGCATTTTAATACATATTTATTTTTTCTAAGGAGAGTATTTATAGATCCATAAAACATATATATAGTGCGGATGTTAAACGAAATATCATATTGATATCAAATTCGATGAACAAATGAACAAGTAATAATAATTTAAATTAGTAACGTTCCAGATATAATCGGGTAGTGTAGAGTGATAGATTAAGCTAATAGATCAGTTCAATTGATATTCGATAATAATGTCGGTAGATGTTTTTAAATTGGCACTAGGCGTTAGCTAGAGGTACACTTTAATTATCCTTTACTAAATACATTAGAGATATACTTAAATTAATTTTTATAGATTAAATTATTGATTAATAAGAAGACAAGGTCATAAAAACTTAGAAAAACAATAAAAAAAATTAAATTAAATTAAGTCTACATGGGATTGAGATATATTATACTGGTGTATATATTGATATCCATATTGATGTCAAATAAACACCCTTAATCATTTTCTTTTGTTAATTTATTTATCCATACTGATTTTATTTCTAAAAAGCATTAGTGATTGGTTCAGTAATTTTGGAGAATATATACAAAAATACAAGTAGTACACCTAGCTATCAATAAAAAAAAACCTATGAAAAAAAAAAAAAAAACAAGTAGCACCCACCAATACAACTTGTGTGTTCCATACAAGTAGTTCTCCCACTTGTGCAAGTTGGACCTCAATTGGCAACCTAACAAAGTACGTGCGAATAAATCAAGATTAATTTCATCCGAATCAATAACACTTTAATTATTACTACTTGACTATTTTAAAAAGATATACGTATTGTTAGAGCAGCCGCAGCGCGGTCGCGCGGCGACTACGGAGCTCCTCACATGTGTGGCCACGCCCGATGTAGCACCCGGTGGATCGGAGCCTGGGTCGGCTCGCGCCTCGCCTCGCGCCCAATTGTCGTGTTACGTGGCATGTCTTGATTGGTCAATGACAAATCCGTTGACCAATTAGAAATTTCCTTTTTTTAAAAAAAATTCTATTTTTTTTCATTTATAAATACACCACTCTTTAAATCATTCATCACATTTCATCCACCAAATTTTTAGAGAGCTCATTTACTTACTTTCTTGCAAATTATTTCCCCAAAAAAATTACTCGTAACAAAAAAATGTCGACACCGGCAGAGCGAGTTGAAATTGCACGTAAAGGCCTTGAGTTATATTACAAGGCTAAGGCAGAAGAGACTCAAAGACAATGGGTGGAGGAGCACCGACAACAAAGACGGGTCGCAAAAGCAAAAAAGGCGTATGTTGAGCGTGACCGTGAAGGTGGGTTCCAACAACTCTGGCAAGATTATTTTTGCCGAGGACCCCACCAATACGGGCACGATGTTTCGCCGACGTTTTCGCATGCGGCGTTCTCTGTTCTTGCGGATCGTGAACACTTTGGAGGCGCGAGATGAGTACTTCCAACAACGCCCGGACGCTCTCGGACGGCAGGGCCTCCATCCTCTTCAGAAGTGCACTATGGCGCTACGCCAACTTGCCTATGGCGGCTCAGCCGACTTGTTCGATGAATACTTGCGCATTGGCCATAGCACTGGGCGAGAATGCCAAAACGCTTCTGTCGTGTCGTGGTTGCTGCGTTCGGGGACGAGTACTTGAGGAAACCCACTCACAGGGACATTCAACGGCTCGTCCAAATGTACGAGGATAAGTACGAGTTTCCCGGAATGCTTGGGAGCATCGACTGTATGCACTAGGCATGGAAGAATTGTCCAACTGTGTGGGCCGGAGCATATCTGAACTATAAGAAGGGCTGCCCAATTGTTGTCCTTGAAGTTGTAGCGTCCCATGACCTTTGGATCTGGCATGATTTCTACGGTGTCGTGGGTTCTAACAACGACATCAACGTCCTTAATAAAAAAGAAGTGTCACCGGTTGTAACATTTACGTTCAACGGCCACCGATACAAGATGGGCTATTACCTCGCCGATGGTATATACCCGAAGTGAGCAACTTTCGTGAAGATCATCCCCTGCCTAACCGATCGACTGCGAGCATTATTCGCCATGAAGTAAGAAGTGACAAGAAAGGACGTGGAACTAAAAAAACTCGCGCCCGATCTCTATTACTATTCATAATAATAATAATATTTATAATAATATAATAATTCGCGCCGGTCTCGCCGCGCCTGCGAAAGCCCTCCCAATGCAAATGTTGTTAGCCTCACATTATCGCTCCAAATTGAATGTAAATAACTTTTTCCTCCATATCTCATACTCGATTGTTTAAGTTGTTATTCGACTATAATGTTGTCGGTCATAATTTGAGTTGTTATAATTTTTAATATGTAATTATTTATATATTAATACAAACTTTTTAGATGATAAGAAATTCAAAAGGTGATACTCCATATAATTTTTGTAATTTAAAAAAGTAACCCTTTAATTATTTGGTAATTTTGATTATTTTAAAGATTTTTTTACCTATTTATTTAAAAAATTAAGAAAAATATGTAATTTTTTATTTAAAAATATTTTGACATCCAAACTTAAAATTTATAAACAATAATTAATTTTTAGTATTTTTTTGAATTACATATACTATAAAAAATAACGTAATGTGGTCGGCCACATTATGGTCAAATATCATTGTTGATTGTTTAATATATTGATCTGTTTTTGTTTTTCGGTCCGAATCAGTCACATTTATTTTTTTTACTAGAGTATTTTAGAAGTTGTTTTTAGCCTCACATTTTTTTCGCTTCAAATTGAATGAAAATAACATTTTCCTTCCGTTTCTCATAGTCAATCAATTGTTTAGTCTTAATTTATATTTATATGAGTTGTCTCCTATTTCGTCTAAAATCAAATATGAAAGTCTCAATTGATTATAAAATTAACTATTGTTTTTTTCTGGACATATTATTTTATATATTTCTTTTATAAAAGCACATAGGCAATTAAGTCTGAAATGCACTTAAGCCCATTAAAGGTGTGTTTGCTAGGGGTGTTTTTGGGGATTTGGTTGTTAATCCGAACAAATTATGGGCAACTCATGTGTTTGGTATCCAGTGCTTGAAATCCGGGCGGCCCGGTATTAAAAGTCGGCCCGGGAGTAAAAGTATTGTTTCGTCACAAAAATCAATTTAAAGAAATTAGCTAACCTTTTAACCATTCCTTTTCTTCAAGCTGAAGAACCACTTCTACGGCCGTCGACTGACGATTGTTCCAGGCAGGGCGAATACTTTTCTCCATTTCTTTCGAATCCTAGGCGCACAGAGATGGTAGGTTGAATCATGTGCTATTTTCAGAGCTTAGGGTTTACTGTTTTTTAGATAAGCGATTCCCGTCGGGCATGTTAGGTCGAACCAAAAAAATCGCATGTCTGGTTTGAAATTTTAAAACTAGAAACCATCTGGACTCGAAACGAACTGGAAACATGTATGTGAACTCGATTAGTTCTGGCTTCCGAGGATTCAAACAATTATTCATATACTTTCCCCTTTCTTAAATCGGGTATTTTTATCTGATAGGACACGGCTTAACAGCTAGGCCCAAGCAATAGGCCTGGGCCATGAAATGGGCTCAGCCCTATGCAGTTCGGCCCAACTACAAGCACAGGCGAACTCCTACTCGGCCCACTCGAGCTCGACCCCAGCACAAGAAAGACTCCTACTCCAACCCTATCTCGAAGACATATTCTAGAGAGATAACGATTCAAATATGTATCATAAAAAATATAGATAAATCCAAAACGAGTCCAATTAGGAAAAGATTTTGTATTAGAGAAGGACTCTACTTGTAAACACTTATAAATAGAGGCTAGGATAGAAGAAAAGGGACACACAATCTCTCTCGATTTCATACTCTCTAAAGCAATAAAGGCTTTTCTCCTCTCCCGTGGACGTAGATCTGCTTCAAGCGGATCGAACCACGTAAATTCTTGCGTTATTTCTTTCTCGTTCTTGCCATATAAATTCTCCAACAAAAGCACGAATGATCACTGGCGCCGTCTGTGGGAACCTTGTATTCGCATTTTTATCAAAGCTTTTGTTCAACAACCATGGTGAGACTGACCACTCGACCCAACGCATCCAAAGTATGGGAGGAGTCCCTATCCAGGAGGTCCCATACCACCGACCTGGGAAAGAACCGGAAATCCAACAGCCACTGCTCGAAGAAATGGAGGATATTCCACAGGGCAAGGAGGATCACCCAGTTGGCTCGGAAAAGGAAGCGAGCCACCAGATGGTGGTACCTCCGCTGAACTAGATTAACTCAGATGGGGTGGTCAAGGGCTTCCTGACGGACAATGAGCCCAAGTTTAAGGAGTATCTCCGTCAGCTTGGCGAGTTGGAAAAGAAGGGCTCACGGGAGCATGAGGCCTCCTCTAAGCGAAAACGAACTACCAGTTTAGAGTATCTCCGCTCTCACAGAGCACGGCGAACTCCTCCGCGAGATCAGAATCGGGATCGCAGCCGTAGCAAAGATTGGCAGCGAGACCGCAGTAAGAGCTGAGATCACTCCAGAGGCCGTGGCCGGAACTGAGATTGTTCTCGAGATCGCTCCAGAGGTCGTACCCGAGATCGTTCTCAAGATCGCTCTAGAGGTCGTGATTAGAGCCGAGATCGAAAGAGGGACAGCAGCAGAGGCCGGAGCAAGAGCCGGGACCGAAAGCAAGATCGTAGCCGTGGCCCGAGCCGTGATCGGAAGCGAGATCACAGCAGAGGTTGGAGTCGGGACCGAAGTCGAAGCTATCGTAGCCTACTCCTTCTAACCTACCCGAGGCTCACTCTTTCCCTTTATCCCGTGCCTGGACACCACAGTCGGTCCCCCAAGCGATCTTCATCCTATGAAGATCGGTGAAGGGGAGGATTTGAGGTGTACGAATATCTCTCAACCCCGTTTAAGAGGGTTATCTGTGATACCCCCTCCACGATGGTTATGAAACGGGATGGATGGAGTATTATATAATAATTATTCCCATAAAATAGAAAGTTACATATATTTGAAATAATCAAGCTGTCTATCACTTCCCAAATATAGAAAGTGCACATTTATTCCACTCACTTCTCTGTGACGTCAACACAACGTAGTCGTGGTTAATCCTCAGAATATGTCCTACCGCCGTGGCGTGTCCAGTAACGGCGGCGACCGTCATCATAGGGAGGGAGATGACGTCGGTGATGATGCCTCAAAACAAACACGAATTTATGTTTGATTCTGTCGCAACACGCGAACACTTGTTAGTTAATCTCAATAAAAGTAATGACACATTCCGCTAAAAAATCAGACATTGAACTACCAATATGCATTGGTTCTACAATAAAAGCTTATATTTTACTTATTATGTATACGTGTTTAAGAATCACGATATTTGTTTATTAAAAAAACACATTTGAATGCTCTTAATTAAATAAGTTCCTTTATATCCTCACGCAGTACTCACTCAACTTCATTATTATATCTAAATTTAATTAATCAATTTGCTGGACTTATAAAAATCCTTGCGACTAGAAGAGCATTCACAGCGCCTAAATTCACATGGCATAGGCGTCCGGTCAGAGCCCCTCACACGTGAGAGCCGCGCCCGGTCGCGAGTTGGGCGCCGTTGCCGTTGGTCGTGGCCGACCGGGCGCGAGCTGATCGGTCTCCTCATAGCCCAATCCCGCGTCCAATCCCTCTCTTTATCTCTCTCTATTTTCATACACATCTCTCTATATTTTCACACACACCACTCACTATTCTCGCGCCCGGTCTCTACTGCAACCAAAAAAACCGACGACCGGTCTCTGACACAATCTAATATAATAATAATATTTATATTAATAAAATAATCTGCGACCGGTCGCTCGCGCCCGACCACCGCTGATGCTCTAAGAGCATCCGCTGCGCCCACCCATTTTACTTTTTTAAAATATTATACTCCCTCCGTCCCGCCCCATTAGTCCGGTTTGACTTTTTTATATTTTCGGCATGCATTTTGACCGCTGCTGAATACGAGTTTTACAACATCGTTTTGATTTTTTTCTTATGCGGGATACTATGAGACGTCTAGTATCCTGTAAAAAAAGAAAAAACTTGAAAAAATTATTTTAAAACTCGTATTCGGCAGCTGTAGAAATGCATGCGCAAAAGTCAAAAAGTCAAACCAGACTAATGGGGCGGAACCGAGGGAGTATATATTATTATTATTATATTCAAAGTTTGATTTTTCGGTCCGCTTTAAATTTTCTTAGCAATAGAGTTTGGTTTCTGAGCCTGAATCTATTTAATTTTTTTAATTTTTTATTAAAATTTCTTTTTTTGTACGGTTTAATACGAATATTTTTAATACGTCAATTGCATTGTACCGTTGGAAAATTACAGTAAGATCGGAATAAAAAAAACAACACAATAAAAAAATTGAAGTGCTAGAAATAGAAATTTAAAATCTAATCTCCCGTCGGAGGAGGATGTGAGGGGCGATTCTGAACTGCTTTTCAATTACAGACCACATCTTCTTGTGTTTCTCGAGCTTATCCGCAGTCATGCGAGAGATATCCTTGAGGCAGACGTCGTACAATTGCTGGAACTTCAAGGAATCCGCGAGTGCGTTAAGCACGATGGTCGGACTCTGTTCGGTGTCGACGTCGGAGGAGGAGGGGGACAACTTCGACTTTCCCCTCGCCTTCGCCGCTTTGGAACCTTCAGGACGGGGTCTGTAACAGAGGTTGGTCGATCCACCGTCGTCCGCCGAGGCCTCCGGGGTACTTCTGGAAGTGGTGTATGCGTCGTCGATGCTATTTTTGCATCTTTTGACGATATAGGAACTTGCAAGGCAACCAGAAATTTCAGTGTTCCGTGGACCTTCTCCCAAGCGTTCTAGTACTTGAACAACTTCTTTTGGGTGGCCTGGTAGTCCGCCAGTGTATTCGTCAGCATTTGCTTTTGCCTCACTCCGCTCTCTATATCCCTTTTTGCTTGAGATGTAGTACGCCTCAAAGTACTTGGTTTATGTCATTCCGTGTTTTTAGTGGTTGCGCAATTTTTCAGCAGTGCGAGGGATTGTACCCGTTGGCCTCATATCATTGTAGCATTGCTCGATCTGATGCCATAACGCGTTGATCCTTTGATTGGCTCATTTTATTGGGTCGGAACCAATGTCGACCCAAACCTCCCAAAACATGTCTCTTCAGGCGAATATGTGGTTGGGCTATGTTCCGCCTCTGGCAGTAGTGCTAGAACGTTGGCAGTTCTTCCGCCATGCCGCCTAGATCCTCGAGCATCACGTCTTCCTCCGCAACTCCCACATTGTGGCGTTCTCACCCCCTCCTCCTCCGGTGGCGAATCAATTTCGTCTGCCAAACTAAATACGGTGTGCTGTGACGAGCCTCCGACATCCTCGTCTTGCGAGGAGAAGGACGACATCCGACAAACCGGAGACAAGGCCATCCCTAAGAACCGCGTGGAGAGGGAATAATGGAATCGAGAAAATCGCCGCTTGGAATTCCGCTTCCGGTGAACCGCTTCCGGCGAATATCCGCAGACACCGGTGGCGTAGGGAAGAAACCTTGCAACCTTGCAGACGTTAGGGCGTGAATTTGAGGAACATCCGCGGAAGAATTTGGGTTGGTTTGATCGGGGTAGAGGTATGAGTTGTAAGAACCATACCACGAATTGAGATCGGAGGGATCAATTGAAGGTGAAATATATGAGAATTTGAAATTGAAATATAGAGAGAATGAAAGTGATGTGGAAAAAATGGTATGAGAAAGGGTGTATATAGATATGAAATAAAAACAAATAATATAATCTAATATAATTAATTCTCGGTGGTAAAACGATAAAAACCGTTGATCAATCAGGTGTTGCCGAGTGGCACATGGCAAGGGTGGAGGGTTGAGCTGTTAGCTCACCGTGTGAGGTTCAACCGACACGCTACAGCTATGCTTCGGACGGAGAGACCGGGCGGGGGTGACGCACACGTCGGGCGCGGCGCCCCCGCTGCGGATGCTCTAACAGACGATATATTTATACAACAATTTAGTCATCATACAAATCTCCATGTCCCCGCTACGCATGCTCTAACAAACGATATATTTATACAACTATTTAGACATCATACAAATCTCCATACTAATCGAAGTTATTGAACTCCTAACATTAAACGAGTTCATGGTGGGCTGTGAAACACTCCATCACCTATTATAAATATGAGTAATTTAGAATCAGTTCAAGGAAAGTGAGTAATTTAGTTAAAAAAGTGAATAACTTTTGTAGTTATTGATAATTGATACAGGATTGAAGTATTGAACATGCGAAAACCGATTTCTTCTACAACTGAACTCCAGTCAACAACTACGCCTAAAACACATGAAATAAAAGCAGAGAGCAGAGGAGGTCAGGGTTAAATGAATGATCAAACACAAGAGGCGGTGCCGGCGCCGATGGAGGTGGTTTGCGATTGTTGTTTGAGCGCTTGGAAAACTCTAGAGCTCCGGTCGAAGATGAGGGCTCTCCTGCTGTAATCAGTCGCCTCTCTCCCTTCATCTTCCCCCAATAACGCTTCTCGCTCCAAACACTCCATCAATTCCACCATCCCTCCTCCAATCGCTCCGCAATTCTCGCTCAATTTCTTCAATTCTTCCTCTATATTCAACTCCTCTTCCTTCTCCACCACCAATTTCTTCTCACCTTTCGCACATTTAAGAACTTCTTTTCTGAGGGGATTGTTCAGCGGATTGGTTCGAACTGGAAAAGAGCAAAGATTAGGGCGAAAAGCCCCAATTTTGCAGAAGTGGGGCATTGTCGTTTTGGGTTGAGACATTGCGGCTTCCATTAATGTTTCTGCTTAAGAGAAGATGGTGGGTGGGTATTTATAGATATGGGGTTTGGAGGTGGGAAGCAAAGGGATGGGGTTGTATGGCGACGCGTGTTGGGGGCACGCGCTTCCAGAGTGCAGGTTCCACGTTGCTTGCTTTCACGGATGATTATACACATCTTATAAGTATTTTTTTTGAACGGCAAATTCTATTCTACTTTATAATTCTACCTAAACTACTCCAATGGAATTCGAACCCAATGAGATTCGAACCCTCACTACTGGGAGCTTAAAGCTCCGCTGCCCATCTTGGTGTCCACTGGGCTAAATGCCCGGGACTATAAGTAGTCTTATAAAAATGTATTAGATTGACAATTTATAGGATTTTTTAGATTTTAAAAGTTTAGATATATTTTCTTTTGATTCTTTCGAAACATTATCTATTTAAATTTTATTTTGTTTAGTTGTATTTAATTTGGAATATATGTATTTTCTTTGATTCTCTTTTAAAATATTGTCTATCTAAATTTTATTTTCTTTATTTCTCACGCACACGCTGTCTTCCCGACCTTATTTTTCTTTGCTCCCGATCTCAATCTGATTTGCTCTCATCGCGGCAGTAATTTTTTTTATCGCCGTTGACATTGGCGTGCTCAAGCTGTTATTTTGGGCAGCTTTATTCACATTCTTCTTTTTCAATGGAAATATTTGGATTGAATTTTAGGATGATGAGAAAAAAAAATCCAAAGATTTCTAACTCTTGGAAAGATTTTTAAAATTTGCATTTTCATGATCATAGAAGGAGCAGAAAGATTTTTCATACTTGGCTGAGGATATGAGAAAAAAATTTTCAGATTTTCAATAACTCTTGAAAAGATTTTTAAAATTTGCATTTTCATGACCAGAAAGATTTTTCATACTTGCTGAGG
>JAOWBJ010000021.1:563296-577718 GCA_028566335.1 Monarda citriodora
TAAATTCATTCACATTCCAACACAAACACAATTTATATTTAATTTTTTCCGGCGCAACGCGTGGGCAACACGCTAGTATATATATATAATTGAATTGTGTTGGGGTCATTGATGGGAGTCAAACATTGATTGAGGTTGAATTGAGTGGGTTGTATACATGGATGAGAGAGAAATGAATAATTTATTTGGGGTTGGGTTGAGTGAGGGTTATGGACGAGGATAGTCTTATACGGGCTCGAAACGAGTGTTGTAAAGAATAGGGTTAATGCAGTCTAAATACACAATCTTTTGGTCAATTTCTGTTTTTATCGTGATCTTTTAAATATCTATCTAAATACGTGACCTTTGTTGACCATCCGTTTTTACCACGACCTTTTAAGAATCTGCCTAAATACACAACATTTGCTGACCGTTCAATTTTTCCACTCAATCCAATTCTCCACAAATTAGATCTGACGTGTTGATTCATTTATTTTGTTGTGACGATGTTGAAACAAAACGACGTAGTTTAACACAAACACAATTCTAACGTACCAAGTCTGGAGGTATATTTACGCTGAGATTATGGTGCGGCATTCCGATTTCACATTGTCGATAGCGGCCTTCACGTAGCTCGCGCAGTCGGTACTAATGAGATTGATTTCGCACTGTCTATCACGTACATTGATTCGTATGGGCCAACAAAATTACCACCGCTTCCGAAGCCCTTCACTATCTCTCAATTCCCATTGCGCCATAAGCAGCCCGTCGCCGAACCCGGCCCCGCTTGTCAGAGTCAACCCTCAAATCATGTACAACTCAACCCTGCTCACATGTCTGAACTCGGAGATCTCGTACTAGATGTAGCACCCATTGAACTGGACTCATGTCGCGATCGCCGCCCTGTGAAGCTTCTGCCCCGAATTGGGGACGTTCTTCGCCCCAGCATTGGAAAAGACCGTTAACGGCGGCTGACGTCCCATCGCTCAACGTCGCTTTATAGAACTTGACAGAGGTGGATTGGGAGATCAAGTTGTCGAAGAGGGCTTGCAGCGATTGCTTGTAGACGCGTCAACAAAGGTCATGTATTTACACATCAAATCCAAGTTGGGGAAAATTGAATTTTGTGGAAAAATTGGACGATCAGCAAAGGTTGTGTATTTAGGCAGATTCTTAAAAGGTCGCGGTAAAAACGGACGGTCAACAAAGGTCGTGTATTTAGACAGAATTTTAAAAGGTCGGGGTAAAAACGGAAGTTGACCAAAAGGTTGTGTATTTAGACGGCATTAACCCTAAAGAATACTCAGTTTCGGTGGAAATATATGCAAGAAAAGTCAAAAAGTAAACAAAGACATTCTTGACTGCTCTTATTCGGTAATTTGGCCTTCGTTTCCGACCAATTCGAAGGTTCTTTTTCGTTGCTCGTCATCTTGTACATGCGTTCTTGCTTCGATCCTTGGAGGAGCCTCTCCAGTTGCCATATCATTGCATTCTTGACTGCTCTTATCATGTTAATGATTCTTGAATATGGAAAGCTCACTGATAGGGGGAGTTACCAGAGGTTAATAGGGAAGCTTATTTATTTGTCCCATACGAGACCTGATATTACTTATGTTGTAGGAGTTGTGATTCGATTTATGCATTCACGACAAGGTCATTGGGAGGATGTATTAAGAATAATACAATACTTAAAAGAAACAATTGGGCATGGTTTGTTATTTGAGAAACATGATCATCTCGACATTTACGAATTCACTGATGCAGACTGGGCAAGGAATCCAAACGATATGAGGTCGACTTCTAGATACTTCACCTTTGTTGAAGGTGCATAGGCAGAATTTTGAGGAATCAAGAATGTGCATACTGAAATATTGTGGTTAAAGAAGCTCATGGCAGAACTTGGGACAAAACTTGGTTTATATTCATCACAACCATGTCGGTTGTTTTGTAATAATAAGGCAGCAATCAGCATATCAGAGAATCCGGTTCAACATGACCGAACGAAGCACGTGGAGATAGATAGAAACTTCATCAATGAGAAGATCGAGAAGAAGATTGTTGAATTGCCACATGTGTAGTCAGATGATCGGCTTGCAGATATATTGACTAAAACAGTGAGTTCCTAGACATTTTGAGAGGCATTGAACAAGTTGAGTATGAGAGATCCTACTACTCAACTTGAGGGGAGAGTTTGAAAGAAATTAAAAAATGAAAAGATTGATATTAGATTGTTACTTTTCTTGTTTACATATTGTAATTGATTTACAGTAATTAGCTTTCCTTATGTAACTAGAAACCTCTCATAAAGGAATACATATATGATACAGTAAATATACAAGAAATACAACGAAGAATTCTTATACATTCACCTTCTAGATTTTCTAACCGCGTGCCTAAAAAACAAATAAAACTAATTAGGTGGGATGAAAATAGTAATTTGGAAAGGAAAAAGGAGATGCCAAAATACAAAGAAAAGTTACTCCACTTTTCATGGATTCAGAGGGTAATTGGTTAAACATTTATAAGTTAAGTGCTTATTAAGCTTAGCCAAGGTGTCGCAACCCAATCACTTTCGTTCATTGTGTGATAATGTAACGTTCAATACCTGTTTAGTAAGGTGTGAAACATGGTTAGATTTCGGTGTGGTATACGTTTCTATTTATTAAGTTCTCGAATTGGTTTCTAAAGTAGTATGATATATCATAACGAAATGTAACAGAGAATCAATCCAATCTCGGTGATGCATTTGGAGGACTAGACATATCATTGCAGTCGATATCGACCCTATCAAAATTGACTATGCAAGGCACAGTGAATTCATTAAGCGACTCTTTTTATTTGGCCCCAAAATTAAAGGTAAGAAACTCTTTTCGTTTAATATGGATAGTAGAACTACACGAGCATGAGAGTTTTTCATACTCATTGCTTTGTGATTTACTCCATAAACAAGTGTCATGCATGAGTTTGTTGCTTAGCTATGATTTCTGTGCATAAAAGAAGTGACCAAAATGATGTTGGAATTTTTTATATATGTGTATATTGTAAATTGAATATTAGCATGTGCATTTTCTTAAATGTTCAGATTACTATTTTATCATATTTATGTTATATGTGTTATATGTGTAGAAAGCATCATAAACAACAATAAAATGAAATCATCCAACTCCTACCATTGAAATCTAGTATAGTTTTACAATCAAGAAAACATGCCAAATCGAACGGGAACATGAGCTGCCTTGAGCCAATCCTCGCCTTGCAGAAAGGAACCAACTGTAAACTTTAAAGCTTCGTCCCTCTTCAAGATCTTATACCCCTTCCACTTCACTCGATCTTTCGTATTTGAGCCCGGCCCCTTGTTGTTGAACTCCGCGTAATACAGAGTGTCGAGCCCTTTATCTCCACTCCATTCCTTCCACCCGTTGGGCTGGATATGATCTCCGATCTCCGACTCCATGATGATGGTCCTCGAGTACTTCTTCCAAGGCCTCCCGAGAAAGCTCTTGAACTTAGCCTTCTCGGGAGCCAGCTTGTCGTCCGCGAGGATTTTGCAGTTCTGCAATACGGTGCCTGTCGTCTCCCTCTTGTCGGCCCTGCCTTGAGCTGTCAACACATTTTGTTGGCTCTCCAATGGCTTCCGCATGTAGATCATGCAGTTTTGGAAGACGGCCGTGGCGTCGCCGAAGATGAAGTCGACGGTGCCGGTTATGTAGCAGCTGCGGTAGAACTGCCTATGTGCTAGGGCGTAGATGGTGCCTTTGTGCCCTTCCATGCGGCAGTTTACGAAAATGGAGCGGTCTGAATGGACTCTTAGAGCCACTGCTTGGTGTTTCTCGGGCCCCGCCGTGTTATGGAACCCGAGGGATTGCGCCATGAATCCGGCTCCCAACGCCACTGCAATTTATACTTGTATTGATATATATACTTTTGTTGATTATACGTGACATATATAATAATATAATTTTTTATTATGAACATAAATATCAGCCTCTCGGTTCAGATATCAGACTATGATAATGGAGTAATATTTATCATTAAAAATTATAATAATAGAATGAACCTTCTTTTAGAAATTATCGCTCAAAATGGAAACCTAAAAAATTATAGTTATGGAATAGTAAGCTCTATAACAAAGTTAACATGCATGAAATCAAATGCCAATTAAATAAAATTACAATCCAAATTGGTATAATTAACCTCAATAAAATAAAAATAAAAAAAATCGTTCACAAACTCAAAGTAAACACAATAAATTGAAATCAAAGATTAAATGAAAGAAAAAAATTGAAAATGGGAGACCGGCGAAACAAAAGAATGGGTTGAAGGGTGTGCAGCCATAACTAAGCTAACATACATGAAGTTGCTCAGTCAGCTGCCTAGTTGCTTGACTCGTCAACTCTAGTACCAAGATGGAATACGATTAAGTGAGTGTTTGACTAAACTTATAAGCAATTTTAGTTTGCATTCAGAAGCATTTCCAACACATTATAGACAACTTTAAGTTACATATAAACTTAGTCAAACGCTCCCTACATATACAACTAGGGTTTCCTTAAATATAAGGGGATTCAAATCATTTATTGTATTTCATATTATACCGTCGAATGATTACTACATGTTTAAAATATTTTCAAGATTAACATTTTTTCATATAATTCTTTGATTATTGTTCATTTTGAAATTATTTCAAATAAGTAATAGCGATCATCCGGTATTTCAAAAAAAAAAATGCAATACTGAAATGGAATATAGAGGGTCCGAATATTACCAAATGTGGCCGTTCTATATGTCGGAACTCCATCGGCGAAATTCTTGGCTCCGGTAATAATGCTCTTTTGCGATCCATCTCCGTACATGGTAACATTTTCCATATTTCTGCCCACCACCACCTTCTCATCGTACACCCCTTCTTTGATATAAATCACATACCTGCATCCTCAAACAATTAACATCATCAACGACAAACGAATATCAGGCCAGAGCATTGCATCTTGTATTGCAACGACGAATTTTTTAAAAAAAATTATTTAAAAAAATGGATCTAGAAGCATCTTTAACATCTGTCAATTATTTGTCGTTACATGTCGTTAGAATATCAGATTCAGCACGGAAGTGCAGGAAATGATCCAAAAGTTAACAAAAACACATGCAAACAAAACGCACGTACCGTCCTTTAAAGGTCTTAGGCATCGCCTTGAGAGCTCCATTGATGGTGGTAAAGTTCCCGGTGTTGTCCTTGGCAACAGTGACATTCGGTGTGAACTTCGGATTTTTGGAATTCAACATCCTGCGATGCTCGTGGTTCATCCACGTCGGATACCATTCGCCATCGAGTCTCAGAAGCCCCCGCAGTGAATCGGCGGAGGCTTCGACCTTCGACAGCGCGGTGGCCGTCTGGGCGGTGATGGCGAGCGCGTTGCTCCCGAGCATCCTGACGCTCTCTAGAAGCTTCTGCACCTTCTCCTTCTCCTTCCCCTCCGGGAAGCCGTCGATGCACGTCTGCTGGTACGATATGACGGCGCTAAGCCAGTTGTTGAGCTCGCCCTTCACCGACGAAATCTTCTTCATGTCCCTCCCTTTGACGGTGGCAATGGAGGCGTTGAGCTCGTCCTTGGCGCCCTTGAGGAGCGTCATGCAGTCGGTCATGGCGGCCTTCTTGAAAGGGGTTTCGAACTTCACGCCCTTGGCCTTTCTGACGACATCATCGACCTCGTGCGACGTGGCGGCGAGCGCCGCCCTCAGGATCTCCATGGGGGTGACGCTCGCGCTCGCGTTGCTCTTCATCTCCTTCAGGATACTCGTCTCGCAGGTCTTCTTGTAATCCGTGGTGGCGCATACCGACTTCACCACGCTCTGCGTCGTCTTCGGCTTGGGCGGCGGGTAGTGGGTGTCGGCGGCGGGTTTGTGGTTGTGCTGGTTAGTCTTGTGGATGGCGAAGCAGACGGCGGCGGCAGCGAGGAGGAGGATGACGATGACGCTGATGACGAATGCGATGATGAGGCGTTGCTTGAACTTCTTCTTCTTCTCCTCCTCTCGTCGTTGGGAGATGAGGTCGAAGTCTTGGAACGCCATGGGAGGGGGAATTGAAGGATTTTTTTTCCTTTTCTGCCTTGGCCGAAATTAGATTTAGCCAAGGCAGTTTGGTTCCCGATTAAAGTTTTTTTATTCTCTCATTTCATACCATTTATATTTATTTATTCAACATTTTGATTCTTGGAGTCACACATGGTTTAGAAAGTGAGGTCTGGATTAGAGGGTTTTCAGGAGATGTCACCAAAAATTTTATTCCGTTGAAATGGTTGGATGATGGGTGTTTTGATACTCCGAATTTTGTGATCCTTCCCTTGTTTTTAGAGTTCATTAATATATTTTCTTCAAGGATTTTGTGTGCAAAATTTTGTAAAACATCCATACTTACACTAAAATATTGTATATATAATTTTTAAGGTAATATTCCACTTAAAAAAATGTCTGGAACAGTAATTTGCGAGGAATACCGATCGATTCGACGGAATGCACGTCGACAAAATGGCCATCGGGAAATGCAAACGCGAACGGTTTTTGACTGTGGAATGCCGACGGATCCGTCAGGGATCTGTCACGGATCCATCACGGATCCGCAACAGACTCTCGAGAGTGTTTACCATTACCACTCGTATTGGATCCGTCGTAAATTTGTTGACGACGTTACCGATATTTTTTGTCCTTCGCGAATATGATTCCTATAATGTTATACATATCTATACTGCTATATAATAATTCTAGCACCCCTAAAAATAGAAGTGTAAACATTTTTTAATGTCAAAAATGCCCTTATTTTTCCTAAAAATAGATATGCACAACACAGACCCGAGTTCGATTCATGCTGATCCATTTAGTTATTTTTAATTCTTCTTTTGGACCTACTCACACTCTCAAGCCCCAATAGCTATTATTTAAATAACATCTAATTATTATTTTTAATTTGCTTAATAAATTCATTCACATTACAACACAAACACAATTTATATTTAATTCTTCTCGGCGCAACGCGCGGGTAAGACGCTAGTGTTAGCTAACTAGTCATCAACATATATAAAGTCTACTTTAATCGTTAAAGAAATAATTCAAATAAATGCTAGTCATCAAAATATATAGATTCGAGTATTAGGGGTGACAAATTGTGCGCCTAGAGTCATTATTTGTAAAACCTGACGAGTACACAATCTGTTACGCCCAAACTTGATTACGAATATGATATGATTCGCTCAAAAATCCTACACAATATGAACACGACACGAACATGAATATAACATGATTTTATTCAGGTATACAATAAGTTGTACAAAAATAAACCGTACACACAAACACGACTACAACTTTTATTCGACACGAACACCAACATAATAAATTAAGAAAATAAATAAAAGTAATGATAAATAAATGATTTCGTGTCGTCGACACGATGATGACACAAGCAAGATAACCCTCAATACTATTAATTTCGTACATATTCATATCGAGTTATCGTGTCGTATCAAAAACTGTCAGTCCTCCCCGGATACACAACCATGAGGAAAATATATAGTTCCAAAAAGTATATCAAGTATATTTCAAACCAAATCACCTAGCCTAGCACTTCATCCACCACCACAAATCATACACTTTCACTATTTAGGCTCTCAAACTCCCAAACCTGCAGTGTACTTAACACCGGTGGAAGGCAACCACGAATTCCCAATAATAAACTGAGACACCGTGAAATTATTCGCCTGAGCCGACGTGTTAAACGCATGGTAACCGGGCCATTTAACCCGGGACCCGACGCTCGAACCCGGTCCATAGTTCATGTACTCACCGTAGTACAGAGTGTCCAGAGCAAAATTCCCATTCCACTCTAGCCAACCCTCTGGCCTAATCGCATTACTAATATACGATTGCATGATAACCGTGCGCGAGTACAGTTTCCAAGGCCTGCCTAGATACGTTTGCGTCGAGTTCGAGACATCGGCCTCGACGGAGATATTGCTGAACTGGATCGAGAAGCCCGTGTTCTCGACCGGTTCCTTTCGGCCTTGGGCTGTGATGGTGTTCTTCTGGCTTGGGAGGCCTTTCCGGGCCAGGATTTGGCAGTTCTGGAACACGACGGCCCCGTCCCCGAATATGAAGTCGACGGTGCCCGTGATTTTGCACTCGCGGTAGAATTGTCGTTGAGAATGGGCGTAGAGAGTGTCTTGGTAGCCTTGAAAGGCGCAACGGTATAGCACGGAGAGGTCGGAGTCGGACCGGAAGGCAACGGCTTGGTGCTTTTCCGGCCCGGCTGTGTTCTCGAATGTTATGTCCCTTGCTATGAACCCCTGGCCCTTCACAGCTGCAATTTTAGGAACATAACAAACATTTAGTTAGTTTTTCTTTACTAATGATTCGGTTTGGTTAATGCGATAATAGTGTAAAATACAAAAGACTAGTAATTATATTATGATAATGTATACCAAGTCGATATAATTTATATATGGGCTAATAGCATATAAATACACGAATTTTTATCTCTTTCGAAAAATAAACTTTTCATTGTACCAAAAAACATATATGAATTTTTTATTTTGTTGCACTTTTATCCCCGAATCTTATTTCCGGCAAAATTATATCTGATGTGACGAAAATATATCTGCCTTGATTTTTGATGTGGCAAAATTATAATATATAACACGTAATTCATCTATCCGAGTCACATGTATTTAAAAGAACGTCTCATTTTCGATGGAACGAGTAATCTTTAAATGAGCCAACATCCCATGATACATGTACCATGTGCAACGTACATGGGGGCACGCCTAATATCTATGAATATATGCAAAGCATTAAATTCTTTAGTTGCCCCCTACAGTGATGGACTATTGAATTATATTATGATGTGCATATGTAACTTAAATAATTTGATATCACGTCCCAGCATTAATTGCTGCAAAGATTTAAGTATCTAAGTCCTATTCCAACAATGAATTCTTCGGCGAATTCGCATCCTCCCTATTTTCGTATAATATTTTCTATAACATTTTTTATTATATTTATAGAGAGTTGATACGCAACAAATTCTAGGGTTTAAATTTTTCTTATGTTATGTGGTATAATTTATTCATATAAATTTTAAATCTTAAATTATTGATTATGTCATATATCGTTAATTCATTAATGTAATAGAGAATGTCACACGATGAGACAATAGAAGATCCGAATTAATTTTCGGGGCGGCATTTTCTTTAGGCAATTTGGTAAAATTCAATTCCTTCATTGATCATGCATATGCTTATGTACTAGCACCATTTTTTTATATACTATATGTATGAAAAATAAAAAATAAAAAAATGAAGACCATAATAAATAAAAAATTAGAAAACTTACCAAATGTGGCCGATCGGTAAGTGGTCCAGCCGTCGATGAAATTCCGATTACCGGAAATAACCGTAGCATTCACACCATCTCCGATCATCATAATATTCCATTTCTTCTTACTGATTTCCACATATTCCTTGTACACGCCTTTCTTTACGTAGATAACAAATCTCTTGCTACTATACTCCGGGGCCGCAGCCACCGCATCCTTAATGCTACGAAAAGTCCCGGTGCCGTCCGCAGCCACTACCGCGTCTGCAGTGGCAGTGGCAGCGGCCGGCTGGAGGAGATTCCTCCGGTCGTCGGGTTTCAACCAATCGGGAAATTCTTTGCTGGAAATCAGTTTCCTAGTGGTAGATGGGGCATTTGGTTCGATGTTTGATAGAATGTTAATGAGCAATGAGGTGACTTGGTCTAGGCTGCCAGCCACGAGATCTTTGACAATGCCATTGGTGCCATCAAAGCCGTCTTTGCATGTGTCTTGATTGATCAGAGCTCCACTCGACCATGTTTTCATATCGGCCTTGACATTCCCGGTCCCGTTATCTTTGCCTGCAGACGTAAAAGGAAGTATAAAAAATCCGATCAGACCATTGTTTTAAAAAACGGACCTGATCGGCCGGTTGAACCGAGAAACGGACATGGTATCAATTCCCGAATTTTTCGATTTTGACCGGTCAAACCCGGTTCGACCGGTTAAACCGGGAACTGGACCTCCGGTTCGGTTTTTAAAATATTGTATCAGACCGTATGAAAATTCGGAAAGCCCCTTATGTTATTATGGTTTAATATTATGCTTAAGAGGAATTGTGTGATGATATTATGCAACATTGTAGCACTTTTGTGAAAAAAGGCTCTAGCATATCATTTTTCAAAAGAAGGGCAATTGAATTAGACATTACATTTTGTTCATCTACTTCGTGCAAAGTAATCAACGTACATATACGATATAAATTATATAAACTACCAGGTGTCCGAGCGTTGTGGCGGATACAATCAAAATATAATGAAAATGGTTAGCGTCAACAATAAAAGTAGACAATAAAATGGGTAGCCGGTCACTTTCAACTAGTTGGCCGAAATACAAATAAACGGGTGAATAAACCGGTTATATAATTATTGTGTAACAGTTTCAATTTTTAAGGAACATGAAGTTTGGACATTTATATATCACAAATAGATAACACTTTCTATTTTGAAATGAGTGAATAATTATTACGTATATAGTAGTGTATATATATTATTCTTCGAAGTAATGTCTAACATGCTACATATTTTTGGATGTTAAGACTATGTAATGAGGCCATATTTAATATCCATTTTTTTGCTAGCCATTTCAAAATATTAAGTACACATGAAATAGATAAGGTCAATAAATGCAAGATTTCCGTATCCACCCTGAAATAACTTTTCCTTTTTTGCTCTTAATTTTTTATGCATCTCAAATTTATCAAACGAGATATAAAGACGTCTACTTTACCTTTGGTTTTCTAAAGATTTGACAATACTAAGTATTTTCTTATCTTATGTCATCTTACTTTATATTAATTGATTAATGATATATGACATAATTAATGATTTAAAATTTATATAAGGAAAAGATATACTCTAATTCTTGGACAATTTAAACACTATAATATGTCATGTCTCGTTAATCTATTAAGGCAATAGAAAATACTACGTACCTTCATCTCATTATAGTTTGGTTTGTTTGTTTTTTTTTACTTTTCGAACACGTTTTTCATTGAAACCTAGTACAAATTTTAAAATATGCTTAGGTAAGCTCTAAGTACGGTATACATCTTAGCTCATATATATCCCGCAAATGAAAAATATTTGAATATCATATTTTAAAACGTGTACTAAGTTTCGATATAAAAGCGTGCTCGAAAATCAAAAAAACAAATAAGTCAACTATAATAAGATAAAAATAGTATTAAATATTTTGGCAATAAAAGATCTCATTCAATACTTTTATCAAATATTTGAATATATATAATTAAGTAAAAAAATAAATAATCATACAATACAATGCTTCGTTTCATCAAAAGATGAGACAAGCTAGAATTAAAGGCATGCAGCATGGTTGAGCTTTAAAGAAAAGGGTAAAAGATGTTGAAACATACCATGCGGATTCTGTGAAGCAGAGACAGTCCAGCTCAGCTGATCCACCGAAAGATCCATCAAATCAAGGCAGTCGGCGACGGCGTTGCTCAGCCGGAAATCGCCGAACGCGCCGGAAAACTGCGAGACAATCGACATCACTTGCCGGATTATACCAATGGTGGACCTCACGGAACCTACGAATTCCGACACCGGAACCTTCAAGCTATCGAACTCCGGCGAGGCCCCACCACTGGCGCCGCATAAAATCGCCACCAGAAATAGGACTTTCAAGTAAGTCGACCCCATTTCAGCCGTAGGGAGAGAGGTTGCTAGGATCATGCAAGAAGTAAAAGGTGAATGGAAGTGAGCGAGAGAGAGAGAAAGTAAATTGCATGAAAGAGGAGGGGTTGATAGATAGTGGATTTGAAGAATGTTTGTGTAATAAATAGAGTGGGTTTTGAGCTTTTGATTGACTGAGTTCGGTCGCTCTATATTTTTGTTAGGGGGGCGTTGAGGGTATTTAATATAGGATGGACTGCTTCGATATTAATGCTTTTCTAATTTATTCATTTCGAGCCCATTTAGATTTTTTTTAATCCGGTATCCACTTGACCTACCACACCTATCGGCGGATGGAGTACATCAAATCCCGAATCCATACATAATATCATTCATAATATCATTATTTTTCACACTCTAAATATTTATGATGAGATTCGAACCAAGAACCTTCTACTGAGAGGTTCTTAATATCACTAGACCACAAGGTTCGAATAATATAGATTTTGGCCGTTCCCGTTTTCTTATTATCGAATACGATCTTCAGAAGTTTCGTGATAATATTAATATACAGTTTGCATGTGTTAGCGAATCCGACATACATATCTTCAGACGCTATCGCCATGATTGATTTTTTTTAGACTCGATATTACTGTTTCTAATTACAGTTTTCCCGCCTATAAAAACTATAGCTATTTTCTTTTTTCGATCTGTTGATACAAACCAAATAGGAGAACTCAGTTCAAAAGACTAGTTTGATAGAAGAAAATATTCATTTAGTTTATATATCCCACACTAATTTTCTTTAACATATGTGGGACAATTGAGTCCATAACATCCGTCTATGAAATAAAAATACTCTAAGAATTCATTATAAAATTTATCATCACGAAAACATTGCATGTTAAAAAATGAATCACAATTGGAATGATAAAATTAGACAAATAAGACAAATGATGTAAAGGTATATAATTTTGAAATTGAGAATTATACAATGGAGGTCCCAGAATCTCAATCATGCACATTGCATACTACTCCTAAACTGCTACTACTTATTTATATCCATGCAAATCACGAAACGTGTCTCTCTTATATTCTTTTCGTCCTATACTAATTTCGGTTCGTTTATCAAGTCATTACCTATTTTATTTTTAGCCTATTATGTCACACAAATTTTATAAATATTTAACCTCATGCGTCCATTTATTTACTTTAGATATTCATGCAGCCCACTTCACTCAACCCCATTCCACTCGCAATATTAATGTGTCGCTATAAAAATCGCGGCGTTATCGACGGACCGTATTCGTCGGTATTGAACTCACCGATAAAGTCACCGACGACGAACATGAATTGTCGGTAAAATCGTGGTCGGTGATCCACTCACCGACAGAAAAGTCGTCCGTCGGTGATCACCGATGGCCTTACCGACGGAACGTCCGTCGTTGAAATCGGCCGTCGTTTTTTTCCTCATGTAGACTCCAGCTTTTCGCGGACGGATCGCCGACGGATGACCAAATTGTTCCATTCTCGGTTTCCTCCTCCTCCACTTCCACCTACTACTGGATCTCCACCTCCTTCTCTTCATACTTGATGTATTAAAATAATTATTTTATGTATAATTACAATATTTTGTGAATTTATTTAATGTTTAAATAATTTATTAAATATTTTATTTATTTATGCGTATATTTTTATTGACACGATCACCGAAAAAAATAACGAGAAACAAGTGCAAAAAATAATAATAAAAAAAAGAAATTAAAAATTAAAAATAATTAAATATTTTTTTTAAAAAAAAATATTCGGTGGATCACCGACGGAATGATGTCCTTCGGATCACATACGGACACCAGTCCATCGGTGATCCGTCCGCGAAACGCTGGACTTGTGCCCGGATAATGAAGTCGACGGCTGATTTCAGAGACGGACGGTCCGTCGGTAATGCCGTCGGTAACCAACTCACCGACGGATATCAGATCACCACCGACGGATTTAGTCCGTCGACATTAAAAGTAAGCATAAAAACATAGAATTTTTTCGGTGTTTTGGAGTTTGATCACATACTATTGTTGATAATATTTATTTTTTTATTTTGGACTTTATTTATTTGGTATTATTATATTATTTTATGTTATTATATTATTTTTATGTAGTCAAATATTGTATGGAAAAAAATCAAATATATTTTTTCTCAGGTATAATATTCGATTTTTTTGATAATAACGAAAATACCAAATTTTTGTACGGTATACCAATATGTTCGGTATGTTATTGGTATGATTTTATTGAATATTGAATTTTTTGTATACCGAATATTGACATACCAATATGTTCGATGCGGTATCAAATGCGAAGAAAATTTTCAATATATCGTACACCGCAATAAAATATGTCGTACATAACGAAATCTATTCCACGACCGAAACTAGTGTTCAAAAAATTAGGAGTATAAGAAATCTCTTAAAAAAAAGGAGGGAGCACTATACATCAACAATATCCCAGGCCTTGTAGCCTAGTGGATATTTGGTGGGGAGCAAAAGCTCTCATTCTTGATGGTCATGGGTTCGAACCCGATTGGTGTATATTAGGAATTTGCTGTTAAAAAAAAAAAAACTATACATCAACAATTAATAAGGTTTAACAACACTCATAAATGTGTGATGACTCCGTGAACCTGTACACGAGC
>JAOWBJ010000021.1:795494-807832 GCA_028566335.1 Monarda citriodora
GAGCAGCAAAGCAAGGTTTGGGCTTCCTTTTTCTAATCTAATTTTAAATTTCTTGTTGCTGAAAAGTGAGAGAATTTCACGGATATGTTGCCTTTTGAGAGTTGTTTTATTGGACTTTTTTTAAAAAAAAAAATTTCTCTATGTAGTTGCCTATTGTAATTTGTTTCATTTCTTGAATTCCTTCCTTATTGATCATCGTTTCACGTTTGTGGTCTAAAATCTGATGCGTAGAATTCGGAATCATAGTGATTGAGGTGGATTAGATTGGATGAAGATATCAAAGTTGTTGAATTTCCTTGGATGGGAATGCAATCATGTGTGATTCTTGTGCTTTTAGTTCACATTCTATCTTGATTTTGAGTGTAATAGTTGTGTGACAAGTATGAGATCTAATCGAATTAAATCCAAGTTTATTCTTGATTTGAATATTTTCCCCTTTTAATAAGATCTTAGATTTGAGTTAATGAAATCTATTGTTTTGGTGAATTCTATTTCTTCAATTGTTATTTAAAATAGTAACCTAAAAATTAAAATAAAAAATAAAAAATGTTTTCTAAGAACTGAAGAAGGGATTCCCCTCTATTTGGGGGATAGATTTGATATGAGGTTTCCAATGGTTAGATTTTGAGAAAAAGTTTGGATCTTTTCTTCATTTGTTTAGTCCTCCCTTGATGCAATCGAACTTCTCGAGCATAGCTTCTGATCCCTGTAGTTAAGATTCGTTTTAGCAGATACTGCCTCCCTCCTGTTCGATTCGACACGTTTCTTGAAAATACGTGAGTATAAAATAATGGAACTGCATCAAGTAGAGCAAGACAGAGGGAGTAGTATATTAGAATTTACTTAACTCTTTATTCTGTAAGTTGATTCTCTAGATTTATGAGTACTAAATATAGTTTAATTTTAGGAGAAAATATGGCTGAGCAATCTCCAAAACTGACGAGAATCGGCCTTGCTGGCCTTGCTGTTATGGGACAAAACTTGGCCCTCAACATTGCTGAGAAAGGCTTCCCGATTTCCGTTTACAATCGCACCACGTCTAAAGTAGACGAGACTATTGAAAGAGCTAAAGTCGAAGGAAATCTTCCGGTGTTCGGTTTCCATGATCCCGAGTCCTTTGTCAACTCGATCCAAAAGCCTCGTGTCATTATCATGCTCGTCAAGGCTGGGGCCCCGGTTGATCAAACCATCAAAACTCTCTCTGCTTACCTGGAGAAAGGCGACTGCATCATCGATGGTGGAAACGAGTGGTACGAGAATACTGAGAGGAGGGAAAAAGCCATGGCTGAATTGGGACTTCTCTACCTCGGAATGGGAGTTTCTGGTGGCGAAGAGGGTGCTCGGAACGGACCCTCTATGATGCCTGGAGGCTCAGTCGAAGCCTACAAATACATCGAAGACATTGTTCTTAAAGTTGCAGCTCAAGTTCCGGATAGCGGGCCCTGTGTCACCTACATTGGAAAAGGAGGCTCGGGAAATTTTGTGAAGATGATTCATAATGGAATCGAGTATGGCGATATGCAGCTGATTTCCGAAGCTTACGACGTGCTGAAATCAGTCGGAAAATTATCAAACGAGGAACTGAAGGATGTCTTCACAGACTGGAACAAAGGGGAGCTTCAGAGCTTCTTGATCGAAATCACTGCTGATATCTTTGGTATTGCAGACGATAAGGGGGACGGGTTTTTAGTCGATAAGGTATTGGACAAAACGGGGATGAAAGGAACTGGTAAATGGACTGTTCAACAAGCTGCAGAACTCTCCATTGCAGCTCCCACCATCGAAGCTTCACTGGATTCAAGATTCATGAGTGGCCTCAAAGAGGAAAGAACCGAAGCTGCGAAAGTCTTCAATTTCGGTGACATCATAGGTGATCAAGAAGTCGATAAAGAGAAGTTGATTCACGACGTGAGGCAAGCTCTATACGCCTCCAAAATCTGCAGCTACGCACAAGGCATGAATCTGATTCGTGCAAAGAGCATCGAGAAGGAATGGGACTTGAAACTCGGCGAGCTGGCGAGAATCTGGAAAGGCGGCTGCATTATTCGTGCGATTTTCTTGGATCGTATCAAGCAAGCCTACGACAGGAATGCTGATCTTGCTAACTTACTCGTGGACCCGGAATTCGCAAAGGAAATCATGGAGAGGCAGTCTGCATGGAGGAGAGTCGTGAGCATCGCGATCAACTACGGGATAAGTACTCCAGGTATGAGCGCGAGTCTTGCTTACTTCGACACTTACAGGAGGGCGAGATTACCCGCGAATTTGGTGCAAGCTCAAAGAGATTATTTCGGCGCTCATACTTATGAAAGGGTCGACATGCCCGGGAACTTCCATACCGAGTGGTTTAAGATCGCGAAGAAGAATAATAGCTAAGGTAAATCCGTTTCGATTTTACTCCGAATAAAGTGTTGGCGTAGCTCGTACATGTCGTTCGGCATTTGATTTTTGAGCTCATATTGACATTAAAGGTTGCTTCAACTTGTTTACTAAACACTCAACACTGATTTGTGGTTTCTATTATTGTACTTTGTTATAGTGATCTTGGATTCTTGGTGCTTCTGTTTATATTTTTCTCATGTATTAAATTGCATTTTCCATCCCTAAATTGCTCAAGCTTGAAGAACTTGAGTGATTGTGAACTTTGTTTTCATTGATTAGTTTGTTGAACTGTGTATTGCTATTTTTGTTTAGAGATTTATAGTTGAGATTGCTACGCTCCTGAACAAAATTTTCTTCAATTTATCGATGTTCTGTCCATTATCAACTGCTTTTTTTTTTTTTTTTGTCAATTTAAACTTTTAAATTATTGGGGGCGAAAAAGATTCTAGCATTTTTTTTTTGGTATAAAACCGTTTCTTTTCATTAATTAACCAACAACCTTATAGCAAAAACACATCTCCAACAACTCTCATCTACAAAACAACCGGAAGAACACCTTATACCAACCTATACCTTGAGGGCTCGTTTGGTTGGGATATGGAGATAAATAGGGATAATATTAATTTGTTGGGTCCAAACATTATTTCAGTAAGAAAAGTTAAACATGGGTGGGGGATAGGGGAGAAAAAGTAGACAGAAACAGTAAAAAGGTGCGGGCCGACAGAAATTTGTTGGGTCCGAACGGGCTTTAATCCCCCGTACCAAACGGGGGACAAAGAGTGAAAAGTGCTTTTAATACCCTTTGCCCCCCTTAATCCCTCCAACCAAACGTGGCCTGAGAGTCTCCTATCATTCAGTACGCTCCATGCCCGTAGCACTTTACAACTTTTAATCACTTCCTCCACGCCCTTCCTTACCTCCTGCATACGTCGCATATTCCGCTCACACCACAGACCATAGACAAGAATGGTCACAACACTTCTATATAGGCGCTGCCAACAATTGTTATTTGTACACTGAGATAGCAGGTAGCACATCTCCTCCCTCCACTGCTCCGATCTTCGCCACAACCCACACCATTCCATCATATTGTTGTACACTTGCTGACTGAATCTACATTCAAAATACAGGTGGTCCAGTGTCTCCTCCTTCTCATCACACAAACAACAAGAGACCACCCTTATACCCATTTTCTGCAACTGATCAATTGTGGCTAGTTTACCATGCATCAAGAGCCAAGCAATAAAAACACACTTAGGCGAGGCCGCGTTCTGGCAAACCAATTTAGCCCAATGCACCTTCACATGAGGCCCCATCAACCCCTTGTACACTTTTGGAACGGAATTACCCTCCTCCATAAACCAACTTATTCCACCTTGCATATTCCTAACATATTCTCTAGCACCAATAATCTCCTGAATCACCCACGAACATCCTCTAGGCATCTCCATATCCCAAACATCTCGTTGTTTAATATAATACCCATGAACCCACTTTATCCATATCCCCTCCTTCCCTTGTATTAAACTCCTAAAATGTTTGCAAATTGCTGTCTTATTCCACACAAGCAGATTCATAATGTTCAAGCCTCCTGCATGCCGAGGCCGCATAATCATATCCCACGCCACCAAAGCTCTTGTCGACATCTCACCTTTTCCTGTCCATAGAAAAATCCCACAAGCTTGCTGGATTTTCTTCAAGACCTTCAGAGACATTACAAACACTTGGCTCCAATACATTTGTATACCAAACACCGCAAACTTGATCAATTGTACCCTTCCAGCATATGACAACATCCTCGATGACCAACAATTAACCTGTTGCAATATCCTATCAACAAGAGGTTTACATTGCATCACTGAGAGCTTCTGTGTAGTGAGAGGTACCCCTAAATATTTAAAAGGAAGCTTCCCTTCAGTCATCCCTGAACATTGGAGAATGACTTGCTTAACATCTTCTTTCACCCCACCAAAATAAATGCAACTCTTCATTTGATTTGCCCTCAAACCCGAGACTGCCGCAAAGCCATCACGAATTCGAATTATTTGCTCCACTGACTCACTATCTCCCCTAGCGAAAAGCAACAAATCATCAGCAAAACACATTTGAATCAAACCAAACTTTTTACACCTTGGATGATATATGAACAATTTATTTTCAGATTCTAGCCTTATAGAGGCGTAAAAATCAAATTCTACCCATGAAGTATCAAAACTAAAAAAATAGCCATATTTTCACTTTTGTATAAAAAAAATATCCCTACCCACCAAAAAGAAAAAAAACTCACTGCAAAACCGACTCTACTCTTTCACTTCCCTCACTCTGCAGAACTATAACGCCCCTTTCTCCAATTCTCTCACTCTACTCTCCAGTTTTCTTCTTCTTCTTTCTTCATCCTCCTTCACAACTGATTTTTTCTCCATTGTGAGTTTCGATTTTGGGTGTTAGGGTTGCTGAGTTTTCGGGGCTAGGGTTGATGGGTTTGCTATTGTTGATGAGTCATGGTTTTGGGGATTTGGGGGTTAGGGTTGTTGGAAATGTATCCTTTTCTTCTGCATTCTTTTCTCCCTTTCTGCAAAATTTTTTGATTTCTTACCATGCTGCTGTTTTTCTCTCTTTTGAAATTAATTTGCATCTGAGATTTTGAATTTTAAAGATGAAGAATACAGGGAAAGGTCTTGAAATTTCGGAATTGCGTAAGAATTAAATGTTGAGTAAGAACTTATGGTAAGAATTGAGTAAGAATCTTTACTCAAGCTTACTCAATTCATAATCAATTATTACTCAATCCTCTAATATTCTTTTAATTCTGAGAATTGAAAGAATAAGAGATGATTGAGTAAGAACTGAATGAATAAGACATGATTGCGTAAGACATCGATAAATTCTCACATTATCTAGCAGGTCACACATCAGTTACGGCTCCTCATCATCGCCAGGAAGCTTGCTCCTCGAGAGTGGCGAGGGTGCTCCCCTCAGGTGGATTTCATGCCACCTGAGGTTCAGCCTCAGCGGGTCCTGCGATCTTCCTTGGTATCGTGGCGTCCGCCCGACGGTGAGTGAGTGAAGCTGAACATTGACGGGTCATTCACAGCTTTCGAGGACAGAGTCTTTCCGGCCTCCGTAGATGGTAGTGGTATGGTCCGGACGGTGGCATCCTCGTCGCCTTCTCTTGTCCCCTCCGGGCCTCTTCGAGCTTTGAGGCGGAGCTTCTGGCTCTTCTTCCAGGCTTGAGGCTTGCTGTTGCGCACTCCTCACGCGTGTGGATCGAGCTTGATTCGGCGGCAGTCCTCGCCCTTCTCTCGTCGGGGCACCTCGGTACTGCGGATATTCGCCACCCCATGGCGAGCATCCGTTCTCTGCTCCAATAGCTGGAGTTTTGGTTCTCTCGCATCTTCCGTGAGGGGAACCATGTTGGAGATTTTTTGGCCGGTAGGGGGCGCAGACCCCTACCATCGACGTCTTTTACGCCGATTCGGCACCCCTCCGGGTGAAGGCTCTAGCGAGGATGGACCAGTTGGGCTATCCCAACTTCCGACTCCGGTACAGTAATAGTTAGATGATATTCAGATTTTTCCTTTCCTTTAATATTTTGATTTTTGTCACTTTTGGACCTTGTTTGTTCTTCCTTGGTATGATCGAGGGCTTGAGCTGCGCCTTGCGCTCCCCCTCTATTTTTTTAGTTGTTGCTGCCTTGACTCACTGACACGACCCGACCCGACCTGTGGATTCGGTCAGAATCCTTGGTACCGGTTGGATGTGTCATAGGCACATCTGGCCTTGGTAGCAAGGTGAGTGGTTTTTCCTTTTGTGTAGATAGTTCGACACGACCAGTCCCGTGGGCTCGATTGTTTGTTACTTGTCTTGTTCATTTGGAGTCAAGTCACTTTTGGGCTTGGTTCATGTACAAGACTACATATTCTTTGAGATGATATAGACAGGTTGGGGGTCTGCCTAACCCTCCCGAAAAGGGCGTTTCTTCTAAAAAATGTATTCTTACTGTACATCAATATATTAAGAACATTAGAAATTAAATGTATGTAAGAACGTGCGGTAAAAATTGAGTAAGAATTGAATGAGAATTCTAATTGTATTTTGGAAAACGATAAATTAGGGTAATAAATATGAGATTATGATGATGTTTTGTTACATTGTCTATATATGAAAACACTATGTGTTATGTTGTGTATATAACATGTTATTGGTGTGGAAGATTTGGGGATTTTTTAAGTAATCGGTAGAAATTAGGAGGAAGTGTGAAAGGATTGTGTAAGAAAACCGAAAGAACTGGGTAAGAATTGCAAAATTGACAACAACAGGTTTGGTGATGCAGAGCACCGGGCACGGGAGAAGCATTTGACGTGTGAAGCGTGCAAGTGTTGGCCGAGGCAAGTATAGGCGTCGAGGCATGTAGGTGGTGAATGTGTGGTGCATGCATCACCCGGCCGAGGGCACTACTCGACGATGCGTGTGGCATATGCCGCCTGCATTGTCACGTAAAGCGTGCAAGACCGAGGGCACTACCCAGCATGCAGATATGTATGGGCACCGACGCACGACATAGGCACTACTCAATGCCCTTGGGGTATGGGCGCCAAGTGCAGTCGGCGACAGTGCGAGAGGCCGTACGCTCAACAGGGCGTGTTGCGGGAGACTGGCACGGCGTGTGCGATGAGTTTTGCAACACGCGCGCCCGACGAGGATTGAACCCAAACGGAAGCAGTTGTGAGGCACTTATGTGCAGAACATGTGCAATGGTTGGCGACGATTGCTGGCGGCTTGGGGTGATTCCACGAGCGTGAGGGAGTAACATGAGGCAATTCTGGGCAGTTGACGTGAGGCACAACTGCCCCTGACGTGCAACAGCAAGATGGGCGCCACTTGGCCAAGTAGTTAACACCCGACGACCTAGATGGATGCAGTTTAGTGGTAAGGGTTTGTCCACCACACGAATATATGTACTCCTTGAGCTGTACAATTTGAACTTTAAGCGAGATATCCAAGAGAGAGTGTTGTGTGCTTGTCTTGTCTTGGTCGATTCCTTTCAATTGATTGAGTATATTTAATGGTTAAAAGATGTGGAACTCTCATAAATTGTATGTGTATTTTACTGTCCGTTGTATGGCACGAACTAATAAGGCAAAAACATACTCAAATAGCGTCTCAACAACACTATAAATATTAGTCGTACGTAAACTAGTGGAAAAATATTTTACTTTATATGACCGCCAAACACAAAAAGGGTAACTAAAATATTTGAAGAAATCTGTTAATCATTTATGACGGAAATAAATCATACAATTTAGCAATGGGTATATAAAAATTATGGATTTATATTACAATTTATGAGAATATCTTTGAAACTTTTTTATGGGATATGGCCCAACACCAGCCCAGCTGGAGAGGCCCAAAGAACAAAGCCCACTTAATTCCGACAAAATCGCCAATGAGGAGTCCGGTCTCTTTCCCTCCAGTCTCTTCGGCTTCATCTTATTCGGCACCGAAGTGAGATCATTCCGGAGGATCGTCGCTCCGGTCTTCTGATCCGGTCACCCCAGTATTGGACTTAGCAACTTTTCCAAATATCAGTACACTTATCCAGTGACTCCGGCATAAGAACGTGGGGTGACGTGGCCATGCACGATCTCGGCCCACGTCGTGGAAAAACCCTAACAGCTTCCTGGCAACTACCCACGTTCTCACGATCATTATTGGGCCTTCCGGCTCAGCCCATTAGCAAATGTGTATAAATAGCATCTCTCTTAGCTAAAATAGACTACTGGCTATTTCTCAATTGACACTTGTACTCTCAAGGCTAATAAAGACAAATATTTCTCCTGTGGACGTAGATTTACCCTAATAAATCGAACCACGTAAATTTTCGTATTCTTTACAGTTTCTTGTCATTAATTACTTACAAAAATCGCACTTTATCAGCAGCAAACACTTAAATTTTAATTTTGTTAGGATTTCGTGTGTTATTGTCCAATAAAGTCTTTCCTTTTAGTTAGACACTTTGATTGATTTGTATTTGTAAAAAATATCTCTAAAAGGTAATATGAAAGTGAGCACACAATATTAATCAATGAAAAAAAAAACTAAAGAGGAGTTGCCGTAAACTCTCAACTCTAATATAAAGAGGAATAGAGGTTGCTGCATAACGGAGTAGTATTAAACGTATAAATTAATCTTTTACGTACTTGGAAACTTAAATGATCTCATGATATTGGGTTGATTCTGTTAGATGCTCACTTAAATATTTGGGTTGATCTACACATTAAAAATTTTAAATAAATCTATATTACTTAATAATTACTTACCTATCCTAAAATAGAAAATATTACTCATTTATGATATGCGAAATGTCTAAAATATTATCGTCCTAACAAATAAAAAGTATTACACAATAATTATATAACCGATTTATTCACGCCTTTATTTTCATTTCGGCAAATCCAACTGAAGGTGACCGGCACGGACAGACCGAGACGTAATTCACCAAGGTGGCTAATCTATTAAAAAATTCTTCGACGTGATGTGAACATACAATTTCGATGAAATATACACTATATACATAAGGATTTCGTAGACCACCGTGAGAGATTCAACCTACACTAGCCTCCACCTTGGGTTCGCCACCGGTGACTGGTACTACCTACGCCTAGTTGTTTACTTTTATTGTTGACGTTAACTATCTTCATTTGATTTTGATTTTACCCGTCGTAACACGCGATCAACTGCTAATAATAATAAAAGATTTTCTTAAAAAATATTGATTTTGGAATTATGGTTAAAATTTAACAATACAATAATAGATGTAACACTGAATTGCAATGGAGAATCTTATCGAAATCGAACGGATGAGATCCTCCATGGGACAAAGTAACCCACGTACTCCATCACTAAACTAACCTCCACAAACGTGGGCGTACAACAAATTTAGAAAGAAGTAGGCGAATCAGCAAATGCAAGCACCAAAATTCAACTAGTCGTGTGAAAGCCATTCATTTACTTCTCTTGTCATTATATTTTTTCCAGAGGCTGCAAGAAATCACGCATCAAAAACTTGCACGACAAATATCTCAGGGAGGGGACCACTTCCATATCGAGCGTGAAAATTGTGTGTGCATTTCTACAATGACGACGCCTAATCCCTTCCTTGTTACTGTTACAGATCTCTTTATCCCATATATACACATAGAGAATGCTCTTCCTCCGCATTTCAAACTCCTCCTCTTCTTCTTCTTCTTCTCCCTTAATATCGCCATGGGAAACTGTCTCGGCACCGACATTTCTCCCTCCGTCAAACCCCCGCCTCTACCAAGCGACGCCGTTTTCAAACTTCCTTCCCCCCTTCCCACTTGGCCTTCGGGTATTTACTTCTACAGTTCAACGTACCAAAAAATAAGTTACCTTTTTTTGTGTTAATTCATGATTGTGTGATGTGATCAGGTGATGGTTTTGCGACGGGGGAGATTGATCTCGGCGGCCTTCAAGTTAGGAAAACGACGTCGTTTCAGAAGATCGGGACGGTGTACCGAGGGGGGCCGGATGATCTAGGTTCGACCTTTCTAGAACCTTCCTCCATTCCAGACGGATTCTCGATGCTCGGTTGCTGCGCTCAGCCAAACAACCGGCCGCTCTCCGGCTGGGTTTTGGTCGGAAAAACTAACGCAGCTGATGAATCCGGCGACATTCTCAAGCAGCCGACTGACTACACTCTCATTTCGCCAACTGATCTCAGTGGGGCCTACTTCTGGCTCCCGACTCCTCCCGACGGCTACAAAGCCGTCGGAATCATTGTCACCGCCTCACCGGAGAAGCCGCCGCTCGAGAAAATCCGATGCGTGCGGTCGGACTTCTCGGACGAAGCGGAGACGGAGAGCTTGATTTGGGGGAATGCAAATGGGGTAGAGGCGTATGGATTAAGGCCAAAAACAAGAGGAACCAATGCTAAACAAGTTAGCGTAGGCACATTCACCATCCAAAGCAACGGTAGCACCGCCCTTCCATTATCGTGTTTAACGAGCAAGAGCTCAACTTCATCCGCCATTCCTAATCAGGCACAAATCGAAGCTGTGTTTCGAGCATACGCACCGTATATCTACTTCCACCCCGACGAAACCTACCTCCCTTCCTCAGTGAACTGGTATTTCAGCAACGGTGCCTTGATGTACACGAAAGGGGACGAGTCGAACCCAGCACGAGTCGAGCCAAACGGGTCGAACCTACCTCAGGGCGGTTCGAACGACGGCTCGTACTGGCTCGACCTCCCGGTCGAGGAAGACGCCAGAATCACGGTTCAAATGGGGGATTTGCAAACCGCGGAGGTTTATCTCCACATCAAACCGGTTTTCGGAGGGACCGCGACGGATATTCAGGTGTGGCTGTTCTACCCTTTCAACGGCCCGGCGACGGCGAAGCTAGGGCTAATCGAGAAAATCAAATTGGGGAAAATCGGGCAGCACGTTGGGGACTGGGAGCATGTGACGTTGAGAATCAGCAATTTCGACGGGATTCTGCACGCAGTCTACTTCGGCGAGCACAGCGGCGGAGCGTGGGCGGATGCCTCCGAGCTCGAGTTCGAACGCGGCAATAGATTCGCCGTATACTCGTCGCTGAACGGGCACGCGGCGTACGGTAGGCCAGGGGTGGTAATGCAGGGATCGGAAGGTATAGGGATAAGGAACGACACGGCGAAGAGCGAGATGGTGATGGATACGGGAGCGAGGTTCTCGGTGGTGGCGGGGACGGGGGAGGAGCCGCCGTGGCTGAACTACTACAGGAAATGGGGGCCCACGAGGAGTTATGATTACGTGGATGAATTGGATAGGCTGGGGAATTTGCTGCCCGGGTATCTGAGGGAGCAGCTGGAGAAGGTATTGGACAGCCTGCCTAATGAAATCTCGGGGGAAGATGGGCCCACTGGGCCCAAGATGAAAGATTTTTGGGATGGCGATGAAAGATGACCACATACCTTTTATCTTTATTATACAAATTTGAATTATTTTTATTCCATAAAACACTAATGTTTGAATAAATTAAAACACAAGTTTGATTAAATTTTAGATTTATTAAAATGTGGAAGGATGAAGTATTTTAACAATCATTAGATATATGATTTGAAATATATTAAATGACTAAAATTATCATATATTTGACTTTTATGATTAAGATCGTCGTGCATGCAAAATTTGAAATAAATTAATCGCAAGATAAATTCATCGGGCTAAATTATAATGCGAATAATTGAGCTTCTAATGTATAACCTCTGAATTCATGAAAGATATGAGAGAAAGGAGATGATGTGTATAAGAAACGGATTTGATTGTTGGGGTTATGTTTGATTGTTCCTTTTCTTTATTTGTTTTGTTTTCTTTACTTGACGATGGAATTTGATTGTCAAATCCTAAACTTAAAATGGCAAAAAGAAGAAGGAGAAGAATGCTAGTGTCGTGGTAATGTTTGTTTGTGCTTCTTTTATTTATTTTTGTTAAATTTTGTTTAGCATCGGCTAGTAAAATTAAAACCCATATTATCTCTACATCTTCAATCTTATCTTTTCCTCACGTGATTTTCAGTTAAACAAAATAAAAACACAACAGTTTTGACATAAATGACGCATGTGAGAGATAGATTTTTTTAGGTGGATTTTAATTTTTATATTAAATTACATTTTCTAAAGTTTAAAATAAAATTAAAAAGCTGTATACATTTATGTTGAAAATTATAGCTCAATGCTCAAACGTCCTGTATTCATCTCATTAGTTGAATTATTTTTATTTCTGACTTCCGAACACGTTTTTCCACCAAAATATAGTACGCGTTTTAAAATATGATCTTCGTATACCATAAACGAAAAAATATCTGAAGATTATATTTTAAAACTAGTAGTCGGTTTCGATGGAAAAGTGTGTCCGAAAAGTTAAAAAAAAAAACAAACAAGCCAACTATAA
>JAOWBJ010000021.1:927845-937893 GCA_028566335.1 Monarda citriodora
CTTATTATATAGTAGTATAGATAAGTGGAAAAGTTTATCGTATAAGAAAAATATGCTATAAGAAAAATATGTTACTTCTTAATATTAATTTATACAAAATAGGTAAAAATAAAAAAATACTATTATATAATGGATATTTATTATAATTATGAAATAATTAATAACTCAAATTAGCATACCTGCGCAAAGCGCGGGTGTAAAACTAATGTTGTTTGAAACCATTGAACGACACCAGTTACCGCCAGAAATATAGCATGGAAATTTCACACATGCTGCGCAAAAAAGTAGGAGGAGAGAGGAAGCCAACGTTAACCGCAACGGACGATGAATACAACTGCTGCGAAATCACAAGGGAAAAGGAAGAAAAGGAGAGGAACTAAAGCGGATTAATGGTGGTAACGTTGAAGACGAAGGATCAACAATGACTCAGATGAAACCAATCGACGTTGAATTCCAACACCCCGCTTCGAAGAAGACGAGGAGCTTGGACAGCTGTCAGGACGGCATTCTTCCCCCTCTCGGCGACGTCAATAGCGCTCCCAAGCCCCAGCTCATATCTCCCTTCGATCACCGCTACAGGTGCGCATCTCCTTCTCCCGTCGCCGATTTCGCGATTGAATTTTTCGAATTTCAGCGATAATTTGTTTTTGTTTTTTTTTTCAGAACTTGGCAAGGGTTTCTGGTGATACTGGTCTTCTACACGGCGTGGGTTTCGCCGTTCGAGTTCGGTTTCCTCAGGGGGCCCAGGAGCCCACTCAACATCATGGACAACGTCGTCAATGCCTTCTTCATCATCGACATTGTGGTGTCGTTCTTCGTCGCTTATCTCGATAAATCGAGCTACATCTTAGTCGATGAGCCGAAGAGGGTCGCTTTGAGATACCTGAGGACGGGCTTTCTGTTTGATGTCATCTCCTCCATGCCTTATGAGCTTATACACAAAATCTTCTTTCATAATGTCGATGCGTATGGCTACTTCACAATGCTTCGCCTCTGGCGTATCAGAAGAGTCAGTGCAATGTTTGAGAGGTCACTTTCATGCCAACTTTGTCTTAATTGAATCACGTATAGATAGATTGCATGATTGCATCCCCTTTTCTTGAATTCTAATGATGGTTCTTATTGTGTAAGCAGGATGGAGAAAGACACCAACATTAACTACGTCGTAACTCGAACTATAAAGCTTTCATGTGTAAGTATCTTGAGATACTACTAGGTACAGAGTTCATGGCGAGTGCAAGGAATTAAGGATTTGATCAAACTCAAGCTTGTGATTGTGTTGTGTAGGGCACTCTTTTTTCGATTCATGTCGCTGCTTGCTGCTTCTATCTTCTTGCTGATAGGCATAAGGACCCCGCAAACACTTGGATCGCGCTTTCCGGGGAGAATTTTCATCAACTTTCTTTGTTGGACAGATATGTTATATCTGTTTACTGGTCCATTGTCACTGTCTCATCTACTGGCTATGGCGATTACCATCCCATGAACAGAGGAGAGATGATATTCGACATCTTCTTCTTGCTATACATCCTTGGCCTCACATGCTACATCATAGGAAACCTCACCAACTTGATTGTTGAATCCACTAACAAAACTAGGAAATATGTGAGTATATATATATATATATTCTGTTGAGTGCAATCCCTTAGCTTTCAATGCTGTTTCATGCAATCTCTGCACTCGGGATGATTGGCTGATAGTGTTCTAAATTACACATTTTGAATGTGATCTGTGGTGTCTCAGAGAGAAACTATAAATGCTGCTACGAGCTTTGCTCAAAGGAACCAACTTCCCCGGAACCTGCAAGATCAGATGATAGCTCACTTGAGCCTCGCGTACAGAATTGACTCTGAAGGGGTACAGCAGCAAGAGACGGTTGATTCGCTTCCAAAGGCGATTCGTTCAAGTATCTCACACTTTCTGTTCTACTCCCTTGTTGATGGAGTATATTTGTTTCAAGGAGTGTCAAATGACCTACTCTTTCAGCTGGTAACCACCAACATCTTATTTCTGTATCCTTTGTTTCATCCTTTTTTTATGCTTTCATTTGGTTATCTTATTATCTGTTTGGTGCTCCCATAGTAATTGATATTGCATCTTGAAACAATTTTTTGCATTTTTTTATCTCACACAACCTATGCTTGCAGGTCATGGAGATGAAACCTGAGTATTTCCCCCATGGAGAAAATATAATTTTACAAAATGAAGCACCTACAGATATGTATATTCTGGTTAATGGGGCAGCTGTAAGCTCTCTCTTTCTCTCTCCCTCTCTCTCTCTCTTGCGAGTTATCCATCTTTGTCCTCTAGTATTTGCAGCTGCATATGTACACTATTATGCCTGTTGCATCAAGTAGTAACCCAACATTTTTCTTGATGACAGGATCGTATTTCACACAGGAATGCAATGGAACAGGTAAAAGGCTTTATAGATGAAAATTTTATGCTTTAATATCTTTTCTGAGGATGGTAAATGCAGATGATCCTAAAGCATGTCTGTAACCTATGAATGCAGGTTGTTGGAGATATGAAGACAGGGGATGTTTGTGGTGAAGTAGGCGTTCTTTGCTACAGACCACAAGTTTTTACCGTTCGAACAAAGAGATTAAGCCAATTTCTGCGGCTGAACCGTTCTGCGTTAATGAATATTCTCCAGCATAATGTTGGAGATGCAACAATAATCATGAACAATCTCCTCGAGGTAAAAATCGATAAACCAATACCGCACCACAGTAATCAAACCTCGCGACTCCTTAAACTGTCTGAATACTGCGTTGCAGCGCCTGAAAGAGCACACAGATCCAGTCATGCAAGAAATCTTCACTTACACTGAGCAAGTGCTGGCTAGTGGAAAAATGGACATGCCTCTGAGCTTATGCTTTGCTGCAGATAGAGGAGATGATCTTTTGTTAAATCAGTTGCTTAGACGGGGTATGGATCCGAACGAGTTGGATAGCAATGGACGCAGTGCTTTGGTAAGGGCTTATTCTGCATTGTTTTCGAGTCTTTGCTATGTGTTCTATCAATAGTGTTGAAGCTTTCTCTGTAAATGCAGCATCTTGCAGCATCAAAAGGATTTCTTGAATGCGTTCTTCTCCTTCTCGATTCTGGGGCCAACCCCAATAGAAAAGGTACTCCTAGTTTGATAACTAACGCCTACAAAAGTAACAAAAAAAACCATCTTTTGCTGAATATTACAAGCATTTTAATGCAGATTCTGAAGGAATTGTTCCATTGTGGGATGCTATATTGGGAAACCATGAGACTGTAATAAAAGTGTTGCGTGATAATGGAGCAGACATATCTTTTGGCGACGTGGGCTCCTTTGCTTGCTATGCAGCTGAGCAAAACAGCATAAAACTTCTTGAAGAAATCATCAAATTCGAAGGGGACGTAACACAGCCGAACTCCCACGGAACCACATCTCTTCACAAGGCAATATCTGAGGGGAACGTCGAAATCTGCAAGTTCTTGATCGAGCAAGGAGCGGATCCAGATGTGCCAGACGCGGACGGGTGGACCCCACGAGCCTTAGCCGATCATCAAGGCAATGAAGAGATCAAAGCTTTGCTTAAAACAATAACCCAGTCAGGGGACCAGAAGAGACGCCAGGTAGAGACGAAAACTGCTTCTTCTTTGCCTCAGTCACATCCTCAGAGTGATAGCGTTAAGACGAGGATGAGGCAGACGCAACTCCAGAGCAGCCTTGCTGGGATCATCGCAGCTGGCCAAAGACAAGAAAATGAATGTTAGTTCTTAGGAAACCACTCTACTCTTTTTGAGTGTTTTTCTTGAAAACTCGGCCTTTGTACAAGGAAAGATACTTAACATCATCGAAATTGTGTAGGTTCTTACAATCTCGGGACAGAGAGCAGCGCTAGAGTGACAGTCAGTTGTCCTGAAAAAGGCGACACTGCTGGGAGGCTGGTGCTGCTGCCTGGTTCCATTGCAGAGCTGATCGACATTGGGTCTCAGAAGTTTGGTTTTCGAGCAGCGAAAATCATGACGAAAGATGGCTATAAGATTGAAGATCTGGCAGTGGTACGTGATGGTGATCATCTTATCCTGGCTAGTGAAGATGGAATGGCCGGTGTTCAACCTTAGCAGGAAATTTTCTTGTAATTTGATTTATGTTTGTTTGCAAGTACACGAGCATGGTCGGATGTTCTTAATCAGGAGTGAGCACAAATCCAGTTTTGTGTACGTTTTTCTTTGTCCACTTCTTTCTTGTAAGATCCATGTAATTTGCAATTGCCAATAATATTGAGGATTGATTATTTCTGGCTATAAAACTGGCTGTCTAACTTTTTGAAGTTGGGTGTTGGATAATCTTATGTTTGATTCATAATTTATACTACTACAAGCCGCAATGAATGTGCATTTTTGTTTGGAAACAAGTGTTGATGAACAGATGGCGACTGCTATTGTGAGTAGAGGATGAGACTCAGTTTGCGAGTGGATGGTGCGCGCTTTAATAAGAAAGTACGCGAGGTATGTACTCGAATTCTACAATAGAACGGTGCACACTTCTTGTAAACGTCGCGAAATGGCAAAACTAACAGGAGTAGCTAGTAGGAGCAATGTTTTAAAAAACCATAGAAACATACGTTCTGAGGCCCGCCTCAGATCCAAACTACAAAAAACCGCCTCAGTTCCAAAAAACTGCATCAGTTAATTGAGATGTAGGAACTCGGGCAGAGGCGGTCGAGGCGTAAGAATAAGATACAAAGTTATTTTTTTTTTAATTTAATTGAATCCAATTTCATTTGTGCTTTATAATTAACACCGGATCGATTATGAGCTTGAAAGATAGTGCCATAATTTAGCCCTAATTCAGAATAATTTGGAAGATAGTGATTTCTTCATTTTTCTTTAACGAGTTGTAGCACCAGCACCGGTCTGACATAGCTCCAATATTGAATTTGTGGAACTAAACATAGTTATTATGTTAAAAATTTATTATTGTTTTCAATCTACTTAGCTATGAAACTATTTTCTTATTTAAGGCCTACGCCTCGATTCTTACGCCTCAATTCGAATCAATTCTTACGCCTCATGATGTTAGAGGAAAACGCCTCGGTTCCCAATTTCGTTTTTTAAAACATTGAGTAGGAGAACCTTGTGCTGTCACGACTGCTTGCTTATTTAGCAGATAGTACCTTGTAATTTACCAGTTATGCTCTGGTTTGCTTGTATTATGCTTCGTATAAGCATATATTTTTGTAGAGAGAGAGAGGGAGAGGCATCAAAATAATGTATGCAAACACGATACTTGTTATATATAAGTATATATGTACTTGATACAATGTCTCAACCACCCACACATCTCATCTTTTCCTAACCCAAACATTAGAAATTGAGTAGTGTATGAGATGATTAATGTTGCCTCACTGCCCTTCGCCTCCCTTTCACAACCATTCTTTTCACTTGGACAGTTTGCAAAAATGCCAGAAACAAATGAAGGGCTTCTGCTCCTCATGATTTCTGCAGAGAGTCGAGAAACGAAGAACCAACCACTTCTTCCTATCAATGTGTATTTAGCTTCATCCTTTCTCCCATTTCTCCATGTATTGCTCTCGTAATGTTATTCTTATGCTGTAGCCATGCGGATGATAGTGATCTTGCGTTAGAATCCACCAGAACCTTCCGGAACAGGCTGCAAAAATCAGTCCATTTATTGCACTTCTGCCCTAATGATTGCAAAAAGATGAGAAGCTGTTGTAGGAAAGAATCGCAAACCTGAACCTGCTGCCTATCGTTGAAGCTTACTGACCGGTGCTTTAGTTCACCTCTACGTGTAGTCATCTCGTCTAATATTTCAGCAGAAGATACATCTGGTGAATCTCCCTCGTTATCCATATCTGCCATTTCCCTATCCTGCTTTCCATAAAACTCCAAATATCAGTTTCTGAAGATAAAACTATGCATCTGACTAGTATAGTCGTACCTTGATGGATATAGATAGACTCCGGCTCCTGAACGAACGTCCCATGATCTCTTCATACTCAGCTGCGTCTAGTTCTCGAAGAACGTGAGGCGGAAACGTCTTGGGAAGAACATGCTCTCGTATACTTATCAAGAGGAAGAAAGGCAACGGAAACAAGATTCCAGCAATTGGAATCCATGTGATTCCGAAGCACAGCAAAAGATAGGCGAGCTGAAACAGTGTAAACATGAAGATGTATTTGAATGGCACTGCCTCCACGTATGAAGCATGGAACCCTTCAATAACTCTGCACAAAGTATAAAATAATCCCAAATAAGTTCTTAAACTTATGGAAGGAAACAAAAAAAAATAAAGCACATACTTGAAACGACGTCCAGGTGGAACGAACAGAAGCAGAATCCTCTCCCAGAACTGATTCCCGGGAAGACTATCAATGGCCATGTAGGCAAAGTATCCCCATAGAACTGAGGTGGGTATCATCCTCAGTACAGGCGTAGCACATACAGCGAGTCCTACGAGTAAAGATTGTAACAAGTTGCTGACTCTTTGCTCGTTTACCCGAACTGGTAAATGGAGATCAATACACTTCTCGGGATCAAATGTACTGTCTGAATCCGTCTCGTCATGGCTCAAGACAGCTTCCTTCAAACTTGCTAGATCTTTGTCCGCAGCATGCTGCAGTAAAACGAAAATAAATTAGACTTAAGGTATGTAATATTATCATATTTAGATGGAAAAAAGAAAGAAACAAGCACATACTGAAGGAGCTCCTCCCTCCATCTCGACAAAAACTGCATGCATTCGCCCATATATCTCCGAGTTGCTTGCTTGCAATTGCATGCCCTCCTTTGCAGACTTCACCATTTTCTTCCTTAGCAACTGCAGATACATCAAGTTCGATTATCAAACATTTTCTTTAATCATATCATATGATGTGAATACTTTGCGAGAATTTCTGCATAATCGAGCTTCCTACCTGCTTCTTGAGGACTGCAAGACTACGAGTATGCATAGGGGACTGCGGAAGAACACCATTCGAGGGAGGCAGTCCGAGTAGTCCACAAATCAAAGTCTGAAGCAATAAAAAATTAAACTTAGAACCTAACCTTATACCTAATCTTGAAACCAGATTAGCAAATTTTATTACCATCACTCCCAGCAACATGATATCGTAATGGTAAGCAGATGGCTTTTTCAGGTTAAATTCCTTTTGTTGTGCCAGCTGTGAAGCTACACTGTGATCAAAAAAGTATAGGCCCGCAATCATCAAAGCCGGTATTATTGCTGCAAAGATGTACTTTGTTGGTACCTTTCCCATGTCCTGAAATTCCATTAAACGAATCATCGAGTATGTAATCATATCAAACGGAGATAAAACAGGGTATTCATGAGTTAATTACTTTCATCACGGTCCAATGATACAACGATTCAGAATCCCAAAGATCTGGGCAGTAAAGCCTCCTCGGGACTCCTGATGGGATCTTGGACGGCATACTATATGATACTGCAGTCCATACTATTACAGCTAAGGGAACTCCATAGTCTGCAATAAGACTCCTAAACATGCCTGTCCAAACAGGGAAGAGGATATTAGTCGTATGATTTAGTTAATGCAAGTACACTACACCATTAGGTCGGCATCTCAATTTTCATTAAATTCACCATACCTGAACCGTAACGCCAGGACCTGGCTTGTGTACTCTTCAGAGCAGTGATAAGCAAGCCGAAAGAGAATATAACAGAAAGTAAACCATTAGTATAAAGCCATTGGAATTGGAATTTCTCTTCGGAGGCATTTTCACCCTTTGGAACGTTGAATTCGCTCACCACACCCTGTTATTCATGCAACCGAAGTTACAAACACGATTATCCTAGTTAGTGGATGCTACAAGGGAGTAAAAGTGAGTACCTTGATGGCCTCTTGAAGGAAAAGAACAGTGATCAACATGCCAAAAAGTTCCCCTGCTACTCTTGTAAACCTACTGATGACGGTGCAAGCATTGAATATAGCAAGAAAGAACAACATCAATGCAGTCCAGACACAAACCCTGAAACAAAATCAAAGGAAAGGTTGCCATGTTTCGAATACGACTGCATGCAAAGAGTTAATCTGTACGAAAATATGAGGCTGGTTATACATACCATCCAGCCCAGGCTAGATACAATTCCACCCCTACAGTTTTTTTCGCAAAACTGTAAAGGTAGGAGTACATAATAATGGTCGGTTCTGCAACCCCCAAGATCAACAATGGTTGCCCCCCGAAAATCGCATGAATTAATCCGCAGATAGCCGTAGAAGCAAGAGTTTCAGGGGTGCTTAAGGCTCCATCTGTTGCAAAAAAACAAAGAACTTGTCAGAAGTTGAAGGCCTAGTATCAGTGTAAAGCTTATTAGCCATCAATTACTTCAAATTACTAGGAGATACTCTACGGTGTTCAACCTTCATTTCTTTATAGATTATTTTCAAGAATCAAAAGGAGCTCTCGAATGTTAAAACGGACCTGTCTCTCGACTCAGTTGCTCTCCAAAGGCAATTACCGGGAGAGCAGAAGCAAAGAAGATGTAAGCTGTTGGAGCAAGAATCCTGCAAGGGTGAATGATAACAGAGATCATATTCAGCTATATACTTAAGTAAAACAGGACAACGACATAAAATGTATTTCTTCCATCACCAAACTACAAGGCAAAAGGGCGGACCTTGCACCCGAACCACATGAATCGAGCCAATCCTTCTTGTAGCATGCCAACCTTCCTTTGAAATCCTTCTTGACTCCCTCTAGAGGCGTCTTTAGGCCATCCATGGTGTTTGCTATAAGCTTCTAATCACGAAAAACGGGAATATATTTGAAAAAATATCCAAAATGTAAGAATGCATCACAACCATCTTCTACACACCTAGAAGGAAACCAAAAATCACGGATAGCATGAGCATGAAAGAATCTGCATCATAATTTAAAGTTTTTTAAGATAATAAAAAGCAGAATGCTACAGTAGGGTGCAAGTATGATCTCATGAACTGATCTCAATCATTTCCATTTGCGACAACAATCATGAAATGAATCCATTTCCTGGAATTCACATATCATTAGAACTGCATTCTACACAATCAAGAAAAATGCTTAAAGGTGTGGGCTGGATCCGAACCTGAACCCGAACCTCGACGGTGCATGTGATCTTGAGTTACATGTAAGCAGCATTACATAATCATGGATGAAATGAAACTCTCGCTTGAAGGTTCGGCCCAAATCAAAATCAAGAACAAAGAAAAAGGGAGTTGCAAAAATAATTTTGTCTATCTAATTCTAATCCATTTAGAACCTTAAAAAAATCAAAAAAAGGCCACACGCATTCTTGAAAACACAACATGTTCATGAACACGAAAATGCACCGGCGCTTACAAGCTGACCTAGTCCTCAATGGGCTGATATGGTTCCAGAAAAGCCAATGTGGGCGGTTATTCTCAAGCTTGAAGCAAAAATCTAAATCAGAAAAGATAAGAATAGGCCGCTCGTAAAAAATATTTCCGGCAGGCGAGCCGCCGCCGGTGGTAAAGAAGGAGCGCCTATCCGAGAAGGAGAAAGAACAGAAATCACACCTCTACCCCTATTTATTTATGTTTGTTTCGCTTCATATTTCTACTCTGGTTCACGAGAATGCGGTATATGTGTGTGAGTCAGAGTGTGAGAGAGAGGGGAGGACCGGAGGAGGATGACACAGCGAATGTCGGAGTTGGGGAGTGTGAAATTCGAATTATAATTTATATATATAAACAGAATATTATAGTAAAATTATATCGAAATCATAAAATACCGGCCATTGCGATGCTAAATTGTACGGGCCCCACTGTATCTGCTGTCAATGAATATTTACAAATATTTGCTGTCAGATTACTCGGTCAATATTACTTCTTTTATTTTACAGTAGTACATTTTGTTTTATTGACTTTCGGGAACGTTTTTCCACCGAAATCTAGTACTCCCTCCGTTATTTTCGAAACGGCCTGTTTGCTTTATTGACTTTTCGGCAGCGGCTTTTGACCACTGCCGAATAAGAGTTTTACGATATTGTTTTGGATTTTTTTTTCTTATATAAGATACTATG
>JAOWBJ010000021.1:1162995-1175442 GCA_028566335.1 Monarda citriodora
CTATTTAAGAATATTTTAGTTAGTACTCATAATTTTCGAGACCTTTTATTGCGATACTAAACTTAAAACGAGAGTGCTTAATTTGAAGAAATTATATTATATTGAAATTTTTTTTTATTTTTATTTTTTTTATACAAATAAATATTATATATATAATTAATTAAATTTATTAATTGTAATAAGAGTTCACTAATTATATACTTAATTTGCTAAATATTTCCTAAAACATAAAGGAGTCGAAAATTTTGATACCGTCTAAAAATATAAGTGTCAAAATGCGACAAAGAGGCCAAAGATTCCTTAAAAATTCTTTTACGTATTCTCTTTGTCTTGCGGAATTAGTCTCTATCACTTTGAAAATACATATAAAAACCATGTAAAGTAAAGGGATTTGAAAGATATTATTCACCACTTATCCCATTTCTTTTAAAAAAATATAATAATTAAATTGAACATCCGAATAAAGAAACAGAAATAATTTCCGAGGGAGGAAGTAGTAATTTTATCATTGTGATTGACTTGGTCAAATGCTATTCCCAATAGTCACATGCTATGTTTATATTTATATATTTATAATGATTTTTCCAAACCATGATGTACAAATATATTGGCTTGGTTATATTTCAAAATGTGTGTATTGTACACTTATCTATTGAGATTTTGTCTTAACATGTGTTCCTAACTAAGATATCATTGCTCTTTTTCGAAGATTCCAATTACTTAATCACGAAATCTTTAATATCTTAGGAAATGAGAAATCCACCTAATTCTAGAAGGTAAAAATCCATAGCTGAAATGTGTTTGTAATATCATATCATTCCATTATTAGAGGATTTTCAAATCCCTCTAAAACAACACAATAATCTTTATTATTCGGAAAATAAATTAATTAGTTGTAGGAAAAGAAAACATACTACCTACATTCCATAGTATATTATGAATAATTTGACTGACACAATAACCAATATTTGATTAAACTTATAATAAAATAAAAAAATAATGGTTAAAATTAATTTTGTGAAAATAAATTAATTGTAATCAAATTTTTTTTATTATTATAAAAAAAAACCTAATATAGTGAGATAGAATCTAAAATAAAAATGGCCTATGTAGTAGTATTTACACTCTAAATAAAAGAATAAAGAATATTTAAAAGAAAAGAGAAAATTCACAAGTCATAATAAATTGTGGGCCCACAAACATCCGGCCTGACCCGCTTTTGATTGGTGGATGTATCTAGAGATGCCCAAAAAAATCGGAATAGAATCGAAATCGGTGATTTTTAAACGTAACAGTCTGTTTTGGAATCAGAATTGGAATAGACGATTTCAAAATGTTTCGAGGGTTTGTGGAACACGCGGTTCGGTTTCTGTTCTTTAAATTTGGAACCAGGAACATGCGGATCGGTTCATGTTCCTGTTTTGAAACCGCCGGTTTCGGTTAAGTATCGGAATGGAACCGTTTTTTAATTTTTACTTTAATTTTATGTTTCAATATTATACTTGTATACTAATTATCTGATTTAACATTTGATTAGTGTATTACATTTTTATATGAAAATATTTATATTTGTAAAATTAAATAGTTTTATCATATAATTTAAAATTCAAATTATAATATGTTAAAATAAAAAAATAGTATGAAATTGCGCAATTTCCGCTACTATACAAAATATAAATAAAATTCATAAATAATAATAATAATAATAATAATAATAATAATAATAATAATAATAATAATAATAATAACTATGTTATAAGTTATTAATAATTGAGGTTTTAACGAGACTCATCTATTGGATTCAATATGAGATAGCCAATGAATTATGTTTCATAAATAAAAAATAATTAAACAATCTCACATTTTCAAGTATTTTTTACATTTCATTATTTGAATTATCTTACGGTGACAGTTCTATATATAATTAATGAAGCATGAAACATAATATACCGGAAAATCAAAAAAACAAAAAAAAAAAAAAGGTTCCTCTCCGGTTAGAACCGGAACCTCCGGTTTAAAAACCGAAATCAGAATCGTTTACTGTACGGTTCTGTTTCTGTTTCGGCAGTAAAAACCGAAACAGACTATTCTGTTCCGATTCCGGAACCGTGAACATCATCTGGGAAGCCGTTGACATTGTGAAATGACGAAAATATCCTGTCCGTTATCCATTTATTCAACAACATTTCCTTAAACGCTTCTATGCTTCCTTAATTATCTGATTAAGATTTCATTCTCTCTCTCTGAACACACACACGGACACACCTCCACTTACATATGGCATGGCCTGAGCCACCCTGGTGATTATCACCGCTTATATGTAGAGAAACCCAGCTGCAGGAGACGGAGAAGAAAAGAAGAAGAGGTTATATGTTTGCTAGTAATTGCTACATCAACATTTGATTTTGAAATCAATTTTTTTTACTATCGGGATCGTTCACAGTGATGTTTTTGAATTCATGTTTCAGTATTCTCTATGTTTGCATATTCTTTAGATTCATGTTGGAGTTCATGGCTCTGAATCTTCATGTTTCCCGGTGTGTCGAGGGGACCTTTTTTTCGAATTCGAAACTAGCAAAAAAAAAAAAAAAAAAGGTTGTTGAGCTGGAGTGGATTTGGGGTTGTTGGTGGGTGGGGTAGGGCATGGATTAACTGAAAATTCCGACTAATTGCATAGATTTGAATTGAACTTTGGTGCTCATATTCGAGGTAGAACATAATTCTAAATGTGGTTTCTGAGATTTGTTGATTTATTGTTTTTAATTTGGACTTCTGGGGTATAGCTCATTTGAATGTTGATGGAATAGATAGTTCTTTCTTCTCGAATGTATAACGATATTAATTTGTATTTCCTATTTCTTATTTTTGGATTGTTGGATGTGAACAGGAAAGTTTGATTTTTTTCCTATATGCCGTTTAATATATGGCTGTCTTGAATATGTAGGACTCACAAGTTAGGTGAATTCAGCGCCAGATGTGTTAATTATTTGAAACTAGTGAGGCTTATTTGTTCAAGAATGGAAGTTTTTTTTTTTTCTGAAAATGGTGATTGAAATGCTGAATTATTTTTTTTAGTTAGGAATGGGCAGAAAAATGGGGTGGCTCCATACAGTGAAAAAAGTTATAAGCTGTGGATCAGGGAAGAGTAATAGAAAGGTACCAAAATCATTTAAGTTTTTTTTTTTTTTTTTTTTTTTTTTTTGAAAATACCACCTTAGAGCAGAATGTATGAATCCTTTGTCAAGAGTCGGGATTCCGGAGAATGGGGGAGAGCAGTGGAAGATTTGGATTTGTACAATGCAGAAAATGCAGCAGTGGTTCCTCTTCCTGCTTCTCAGTCTCCCATGGAGGAGGCGAAATTGATGGAAGCTGAGAATGAACAAAGTAGGCATGCATATTCTGTTGCTATCGCCACTGCTGCAGCTGCAGAGGCTGCGGTGGCAGCTGCTCATGCAGCTGCTGAGGTTGTTCGACTCACAACTGCAGCTCATGGTTCAGGTAAAACGAAGGAAGAGATAGCTGCTATCAAGATTCAGACAGCTTTCCGTGGCCACCTGGTATGTATGACTAGATACCATCTGAAACCAGTTATAGTCTCTGAAAACAGAGTTTTTTGGCTACTTAAATACTCGGAGAATAGTTATTACTATGATACATATTGTTGTGATGGAAACATATGAAAATCGTCAAGAATGATAGCCCCTTTTATTTGTTACTTAAATTGATTGGAAACATTTTGCCATTCTCGGATAACTGTGACTATCATTGACTAATTCCAGGCAAGGAGAGCATTGAAGGCTTTGAGAGGCCTTGCAAGCCTAAAATCATTGATAGAAGGGCAATCAGTGAAACGCCAAGCGACGACCACCTCAAGATATATGCAAACAATGGGACGTATGCAAACTGAAATTCAAGCAAGGAGAAACAGAATGTCTGAGGATAATTTGTCTATTCAGCAGCAGATTCAGCAAAAACACGAAAAGGAGCTAGAGAAGTTGAGAGCATCGGTAAGTGACAATGGCTTCATTTTTCTCTTGTATAATTTGATCTGCTTTCTTTCCATCAGTTTAGCTTTCCATGCTTGCAAAATCCATACTGTCCTTTACCTTAGTAGATGAGACCTTGATAACTGCTGTGCCTCGATATATATACATAATATGCCTACAGAAATCATGCTTTCAACATGTTTCTGAGTTTGATTTATTTATTTGGAACTATAGATCGGAGAGAATTGGAATGATAGCATGCAGTCGAAAGAGCGGATCGAAGCCAATCTTCACCATAGACACGAAGCTGCTATAAGAAGGGAGCGCGCTCTGGCTTATGCATACACGAATCAGGTAATATAGTCGACTAGGAAGAATCACAAGGAAAATAAGTAGCTGTTTGATAATATTCTTGATTCTTGAAATCAAGAATAGTTTATTCATGTCAGCAATTTCAGTATTTTGCAAGAAAAACAGTGTTTTCTGAAACTGGTATGGATTAAACTTTTTGAATCAGCAAGCATGGAGGTCTTCTTCAAACAATGCAAACCAAACATTCATGGATCCAACCAACCCTCATTGGGGTTGGAGCTGGTTAGAGCGATGGATGGCTACTCGTCCACACGAAAACGGAAATACAACGAACAAAGAACAGAACAGTGACCATAATTCCGTCAGAAGCAGCACAAGTCGTTCGGTCTCCATGCGTCTAGACCCAAAAACACAGTCTCCTACACCCCAAAAACAAAGCAGGCCGCCTAGCAGGCAGTCACCCTCGACTCCAAAATCCCGACTCACACCCTCAAAATTCAGCCCAAGAGGAACTAATGGCAGCGATGATGACTCTAAGAGCATCCAAAGTGCTCAATCAGAGAGATATCGTAGGCATAGCATCAGTGCTTCATCTGTGAGAGATGATGAGAGCTTGAAAAGCACAACATCTGCATTCCGTCGCTACATGGCTTCGACAGAGTCGACGAGAGCTAAGTCGAGGATGGCGAGCCCAGTTGGATCCGAAAGAGGGAGGACGCCTGAGAAGGGGGCTGGTGGCTCAGCGAAGAAACGGCTGTCCTTCTCGGGCTCCCCCGCGGGCCCTCGGAGGCATTCGGCCCCCCAAAGGATTGATGTTAGTCCTATGATTGATATAACTACCAACTCATAGCTGGTCTATCATTTTAGAGGAGGAAGTGAACATCGGACTAATATTTATAAGGCCTTCTAACTTACGGTATTCATTTTTAATTTACTTCAACAGAGTGAAAAGTGTGTTTAGGTAGAGTTATGGTAGAGATGCTTTCTGCATGGAAAAATGATTGGAGCGGTTGAAATGAAGATTGTCCATGTTTTGATTGTTTCATTTTTATATGTAATCAAAGTAATCAAAATTTGGTAGAAATTATACACAAACTCTTGATTGTTCCCGAAATTTTCCAATTTCAATTTCAGTCAAAATTAAATTGACATGGGATATAATATTGGATTATTATTTTTATAAGAATCAGTGCCACGTGTCTTATTTTTTTTTTTAATTATACTAGCATGTTACCCGCGCGTTGCGCCGTGGAAAATTAAATATAAATTGTGTTTGTGTTGGAATGTGAATGAATTTATTAATTAAATTAAAAATAAAAATTAGATGTTAGTTTAAATAATAGCTATTAGGCTTGAGAGTGGGAGTAGACCCAAAAGTAGAATTAAAAAAGAAAAAGAATAAATGCACGAGGAATCGAACCTTGTCCTGCACTGTGCATCACTATTTATTTTTGGTAAAAAACGGGGGTATTTTGGATATTTTGCATATGACAAAATGTTAATATTTCTATTTATAGGGGATGAATAATTGGTATATAGTAGTATAGATTATATATATTACTCTTTCGTCTAATTTATAATGACATAATTGACTATTTCTTTTTATCTTATAAAAAGACAGGTATTATAAACGAGATGATCTATAGAAAATGTTGATGATGGGATACTTCCTATGGGCGTAGGATACCCAAAAAATCGCTAATTGAATCGAGAAAGCCGTTGGGATCCAAACCATCCTCCACACCATCACCAATAATATCGGCTAAACTATGAAGCTCCTGCTCCAGTAATCCACGACTGGTAGCATGACAAGTGGCGATGTAGATGATCATCACCACACAAACAATCATAACGTTGATGTTGTTTTTGCCCATCTTAATTAATTCAATTAGATAATAGAACGTCAATGGAGTACTTCTTTGCAATGAATTGTGTTTGTGTTGGAATATTGCGAATGAATTCATTAAACAAATTAAAAATAAAAATTAGATGTTAGTTTAAATAATAACTATTGAGCCTGAGAGTGAGAGTAGGCCCACATGTAGAATCAAAAAAGAAAAAGAATAAATGCACCAGTCAGGAATCGAAGCCGGGTCTGTACTATGCATCACTTTCCATTTTTGGTAAAAAGCGGGGGTATTTTGGACATTTTGCATGTGACAAAATGTTAACATTTCTATTTATAGAGGGTAGATAATTATTATATAGTAGTATAGATGTAATAGACTACCCCAGTAGGACGACTGGGGTCATTCATTAAAAGACAAAAAAAAATATTATAAATTTATATATTGATATAAAATATATGGAAAGAAATAAATATATAATTGAGTTGGGTTGAGGTCATTGATGAAAGTAAAAAAAATGTTTATAGTTGAGTTGAGTGAAGATTGTGTATGTGAAATGTGGATGAGAGAAAAATAAATATTTTATTTGAGATAAAGTTGAGTGAGTATTATGAATATGACTAGTCTTAGTAATAAGATTTCAGATAGATTATTATTTACAAATCCTTTCAGAATTGATTATATGCAACCCCATCCCTCCTATTTATAATATTGACAGATATAAAAAAATATTAGAGCATTTTAAATGGAACAAATGTATACTTTTTGAAATATTTTTTTTTCTTACTAGACAGTGGACACTAAATTTTTTTAAAAATTCATTTAAAAATTTATACTTAAGCATGAAAATGCGTATAGAAAAAAGTCTAAGAGATCATGAATGAGGTAAAAAGAAGTACCCCTCCTTAAGAGGACGGGGTAAAAAATACCCCCTCCTTGAAGATGACGGAGTAACTTTGTACCGATGTCGAAGATTTGCCAAAATGGAAACGTACGTTACCCCCTCCTCATAAGGACGGGTTAACTTTGTACCGAGGTTGAAAATTTGCCGAAGTGGAAACATACGTTACCCCCTCCTCGTAAGGACGAGGTAATTTTGTACCGAGGTTGCGTTACGCCCTCCTCGTAAGGACGAGGTAACTTTGTACCGATGCGAAAAGCGGAAAGTCGGCGAGGTCGCAGCACGCTGTGTAAAGCGCACTAAATGCATCGTTCCGTATCCCCAAAAAGGTGCGGGAATGTCAAGGGTGGAAGTGGGTTTTTTATCGGCATATATAATACGCTAACTGCATCATTCCTCAAAATTTTATCACTTTCAATTTCCCCAGCAAGAGGCGACATAATTCCTTCAAAACTATTGTGGTGATACTCCGATTCTTAGAAAAATTTCCCACCAGCTCTTCGCCTCTTCCAAACACAAGTAAGTTAAAAATGGTTTGCTCTTCTTCCCCCGCCACTTTTTCTGATTTCGTAAAAGTAAGGGGTTTTGTCGTCGAGGGTTCATCGGTAACTTTAGACGTATGTTTTTCGGTAACTTCTGCGTCAGGGTTGGTTGTCGAAACCGCCTCCATTCTTTCTGATCTGTCTGTCCGGGCGCTGGCCAAGGAATTTTTGTTTCCCGAGAAGTCTGTCGTTTTGATCCCCCGGTCGGAGGATAGGGCTTGTTCTCCTCCGGCTGGTTTATCACCATGTACGAAGATCGTCTTCGTAATAGGTTGAGGTTCCCCCTGTACTCCGCTCTTACAGAATTTTTGCAATTTTTTGGACTGCCATTAGGGTAGTTGTCGCCGAATGCTATTCGGCAGCTCGTAGGTGTCGGTGTTGAGGCCCACTGAACTGGAGTAGCCTTGTCTCTCGGTGTGCTCCTTAGGTTTTACCAATCCAAGGCTAGTAAGGGTTGGTTCTATCTCCATCCTCATTCCGATTTCAAAGTCGAGACGAGGTCGAAAGTGCCGAACTGGCAGAAGAAAATTTTCTTCTGCAAAGTTGAAGGAGTCGGGGAATACCCCTGGGTAGAGGGTTCTCATACTTCGCCGGGGGTAGATAAGTCCCTTGACGACCTCGTCGCTCCCCTTGTAAAAAGGGGGAACGTCGAGGGGGAGTATGAGGAGCTCGACCTTGTGAAGAAGGGTATGAGCCCGTATAACCCTCATACTACGAGGGCTCCGCCGGCGGGTGAGGATCTCTCTTCCTTTGTCATACACCGTTGTGTTTTTGCACTAACTGTCGCTTTTCCTGTGCAGTGAGCAAGTACGCTGAGAAGATGTCGGGGAAAAGGCCGAGGACGGATGATGACTCCGAGGTGACATCTGCCCTGAGGACGGAGCTACTGCTGTCTCTCTCCTCTAAGTTGGGAGTCGGGAAACACCCTGAGGGTGATTCCCAGAAGAAGTCGAAGCCAGTTAAACGGCCTATCCCCGTGGTCCCCATCGACGTGGAGAGCTCGGTATCTATTCAGGCTCAGCCACTCTTTGAGGTATAACTCGTACGTCCTTAAGCAATGTTAATGTGTGTAATGTGAACACTGAATCATGACATGCGCGTGCAGGTGGTGGCCGGACTGGTGGGGCCGATTAAGGCCCTGGAAGATGATAGTGCTGGGCTAGTCTCTCGGGCCTGGGAAGCCGAGGCCCTTGCTAGAGGGGCTGCCGAAAGGGAGGCGGAGTTGAAGTCCGCCTGGTCTGCCGAGATGGCTCGGTGGGAGACCGAGGTTAGGCGCCGGGAGGCAACCTTGGAGAAGGCGAAGACCGAAGTGGAGACACTTTGGTCTGATCTGGCTACGATCCGCACCCGGGAGGCCGAAGCTGCCACTTCCCAAGGAGAGATGCTGGAGGCCTTCTTTGTGAAGGTCTTCTTCCCCAGCTAGTTCGGGGAGTTGGCTGCTGACTTGGCCGAGGTGGTTAAGTCCTCTGCTATCTCCTGTAAGTTGGAGGCACTGGCGACGCCAGTAAGGGGCAATGGGGGTACACTTGTACCTCCAATTTTTTTACTAGTATTATATACTACCTTCATCTCATTATATTAGTCCCCTTTAGGGTTTGTCCGTAAATTAAGGAACGTCAGATGTATGGTTGTAATTTATTATGAGGAGAGAAAGTTAATTGTAGTCATATATTCTTTGTCATTTTATGAAAGAAGACTAATATATGAGATGAACTAAAATAGGAAGTGAGACTAATTTAATGAGATGAAGGTATTACTACTAGTGTGTATATATATATATATATATATGTATGACTTTATTTATTTTAAATAATTAGAATAAGTTTTAAATTATTATTAATGTTAATAGATTATTATACACACGACTTATCATGTTTTGCTCATCAACTTGGTATTGATCATTTTGGTTGCTTTTGATAGTGTCGAGAGAGTATTTTCTTGGATAGATTATGTTTAAAATAAGTTGCGACATACCATGAAAAATCAATTTTTAAATGATTGGTCAATTTTATTGAGGGATATGTATTTTCCTACGAGTTTTTTATATGATAATGAAGCATTGTCGAAAAGTAAATTAGGCATATTTGTATTTTTTTACTATTAACAATTATTTTTTGTACCCCAAATTATAAATGCGTCGCCATTGTGTCATCGCCGATTGGAGGAAACATTCCACTGCTCCGCCGTCAAGCATCACCACCCTTCCCTCCGAACAAACCTCATCGGAGCCGTCGTAGGATTTTACTTCTTGAGCGAAGAGAGTTCAACAACGATTTGAGGAAGAATATCTTCCACTGTTGTTTTCTTGCTCCAATCGACGATGATTTTATTTCTGCAAGCAAAAAATGGCACCGCCAGACAATATACCCCCGGTGATGGAGTTCTCAGACTGGGGAAAAGAAAGGGGTGACAACCACAGTGAAGATGGTGGATTCCCGCAGGTAGCGGCGGGGCCAGAATCCATTATTTATGATGGCGGGGCTTTACGAGGCCGGTGTATGGACAACGCGAAAAAAACTCAATTTTTTTTGGAGATTACCGTGGCTTTAGCCAAATATTCTCGAAATTAATCAAAATTATAAGAGAAAAAAAATAATTGGGTGGACTTGAGCCAACCCTGATAAAGAGTGGCCCTCAGGCCACAGCCCGGTTGATACTCACGGCGGCGGAGGGCAGATGAGGGAGAGGATAAAGGATATACGTGTGGTGAACTTTGTGAGAAAGAGTGTATGGTTTTTTAATAGATTGAGATCGAAGAGATTAATGTCTAATTTCTTGAGGAATACATGTAGATGTTTAGATCATTTGATTGTTCGTGTGATTTTATTCAATATATTTCGAAAAATTCTGGCTATACTGGTCATAGTTTGACCCGAGAACCAATAAAGGAGATGATTCATTCAACGAGAATAATTCCATTAACAGACGACTCTTTGATAAGCTCAAGCTTATATCAGGTATAAACATAGAAATCATAAACGTAAATAACATAGTCGATCGAAGGATCGTAAGAATAAGTAGACGAGAGCGTGTATCCACGCGCCATCCGAAACACGCCCGTACCGCCGACGATCGGAACCTCATCGCTCGCGCTCGCCACCGTCTTCCTTCCCAACAGACTGATGCTGCTTCCTTTGTACTTTCCCTCGGTGAACATGAACACCAAGTGCAGTATACCGGACGCTTCGGTTAGGCCCGTATAGGCCACCAGGCCCTCGAGCCGGCCCACTTTCCCCGTGGTTTGGTCGGGCCCGCTCGTTATCAAGATGTCCCCGACTCTCAGCGAGCCGAAGGCCGTCGGGGAAGTGGCTGTGATCGCGGCCCGAGCAACCTCGTACACGGTCGCGTTCGGCCCGGTTTGGTACTCGTGTTGATAAACACGAAATTTGGTGGCTACGTTATTACTTATGATCGTGCCTTGGCCAGCATCGGATATGGCGAGGATTACTGAAGAAAGGAGGGTGACAATTATGTGAAACTTATTCATTGTAGTGTATGTTTTAAGATGTGAGGTAACTGTGAGATCAGATGTGGTGGAATGTTACAATTCGGGTTTTCTTATAGGGGAGAGGAACACACGATTATGTTTGACTTTTGATTGCAACTCAGTAGACATCTCTTATTGCATCGTCGAATAATCGTCTCAATAAAAAAAATTAATCCCCAGTTTTGTTCAAGGAACTCTTTAATTTATTAATGATTTTGGAAAGATTTTTAATAGGTAACGATAATTCAACAGTGCAATAGATATCACATCGAATTGCAATAGATGATCTCATCCACTTTTTTAGTTTTTTAGTTTTTTTTAGAGATAAAGAATCTTGATTTTATTACCAAGTAAGATGTGTAGCTCTGCTTTACTAATTGATTATAGACGACTTAAATAAGACGTGCGTATGTGAGTTGTCTTTATATTTTTCTTATAATAGACTTCTCAATTTATGACGTGCACTATTAATAAATTAATTGTTTCCTTTATTATATGCCTACCCTTATCCTATCTCATTATGTCAGATTTTTTAACTTTTCGATACATTTTTCACCAAAATCTAATATGACCCGAGCAACTTTGTTTTATTCAACGGAAATTCGCGTGTTTCTTAAGAAGCTTGACAACAAACGATAATTTTTCTTAAAAAAAAAACAAGCAAACGATTGAGGATCTAAGAATATTTTAAGAGTATCACGGCAATATGTCCGAGTTTTGAGGGAAATTTTCAACTCCTCTTAGAGTATATACATAAGCACATGTAATAATTAATTAGTAATAATATTCTAAAGTCGTGCCACGATCTTCTTACCCAACAATTAAATAAAAGAAGACTTACTATTTTACAAGTCTGCTTCCAATCAAAGAAATTAAAATTTTAAGCGGCATGTGATCATGACTTGTTAGCGGTACAGAAAAAAAAGAAGAAAGCGTGTTTTAGGTAGTGCAACAGCTTAGCAGTTAAATTGTTAAAACAAATTCTGGTAAGAGGAGTTAGTTAGTTAGCACAGCTTAGAGGTGCCCAAAAGAACCGGAACTGTCGGTTTTTAACCGAAATTATCGGTTCTGGAACTGGAACCGAAATAGGCGGTTTCGAACCGTTTCGAGGATCCGGTGGAACAGGCGGTTTGGTTTCTGTTCCTCAAATATGGAACCGGAACCGGCGGTTTCTGCTCCGGTTCCGATTAAGAACTGGAATAGAACTGTTTTTAATATTTTTTTTATTTTTATTTTATTTTATATGTCAATAATATACTTCTATACTAATTATTTGATGTAACATTTGAGTAGTATATTATATTTTTATATGAAAATTTTTATATTTGTTAAATTAAATAGTTTTATTATTTAATTTATAATTCAAAATTTA
>JAOWBJ010000023.1:253405-266587 GCA_028566335.1 Monarda citriodora
CCTCGGAACAGTTTGGAACCGCCTGTTCCGGTTCCGGTTCTGGAACAGGCGGTTTCGGTTAAAAACCGCCGGTTCTGATTCTGTTCCGGTTCTTTTGGGCACCTCTAATCACAGCCTTCGTTCGCCCTAACCCGCCGCCGGCTATCGCAGCCGTCGTTCGCCCTAACCCGCTGCCGACCTCGTAGGACGAGGCGCCGGTTAAGCTCTCCTCTGTATTTATTACGATAAGAGATTATTTTCTTATCAATTTGACACGTGTCAACTTTCTACGAATACGACGGTGGATGAGCATTAGAGGATTTCATTCGGTAGGGGATTTGGTAGTTGATAATATAGAATCTTAAAGCGGAATAGTTGGTTAGGTAGTAGCTAGACAGAATCAAAAGAATATGAATTGTCGTATGGAAAGAAAAAGTTGAGAGTGATGAACACAAAATGGAAACCCAACCGCTCACTTTCGGAATGAGGATCAAGTCGCCTTCCTGCCATAACCATTAACCGCCGACGTTTTTACATCGCTCCGACGACCCAACCACCCTCTCTCTCTCTCTCTCTCTCTCTCTCGGCCGCGGCCCACACAAGCTTTTATTTAGTATTTTGCTGTGTTTTTCTAATTCTTCGATTTAATGTTTCCCATCCGCCCCAATTTCAATTTGATTTCCCGAATCCGTTTCCTCGTCTCTCTCCAACTCTAACTGGTTCACTACATCGGCGCTAATTAATACTGCTTTCGCTCTCTGCAGCCAAGCCATGACAAATTTCGAACTCCCGACGCCATTAATGCATGCGGAGCCCCAACACTCTCATTAATAGTTAATACTTACTCTTTCTCTCCACTCTCCATGCACACATATTCATAGACGATATCCGAGGGTGTCTCCGCCCGCCATGGTACCCTTGCTCCTCCTCCTCCTGCTCATTCTCCGATTAGTGGATGCTTCCTCCACTCTCGACATTCTCTTGGACCTCAGGAAATCCTTCACCGGCGACCCACTCAAGGTGCTGCATGACTGGTCCCCCAACAACCCAGGTTTCTGTGCATGGAGAGGCGTTTCCTGCTCTCCCGGCAGCGCCGCCGCCGTCGTGGGTATCGATCTCTCGAATTCCTCGCTGCGGGGGTCGGTGTCGCCGTCTCTAGGCCTTTTCCCAAACCTGCTCCACCTCAATCTCTCTTCCAATTATCTCTCCGGCCCCATCCCACCTGCCCTCTCCAACTTATCCTCCTTGGAATCTTTGCTTCTCTTCTCCAACCAGCTCTCCGGCCCCATTCCGCCGCAGCTCGGCTCGCTCCTCAACCTCCGTCTCCTCAGAATCGGCGACAATGACCTTACCGGTCCCATACCGCCTTCCTTGGGCCGTCTTCGGAATCTGGTTACTCTTGGCCTCGCCTCCTGCAGCCTCACCGGCCCTATACCGCCGGAGTTAGGGATGCTAACGGCCCTCCAGAACTTGGTACTGCAGGAAAATCAGCTCGAGGGCCCCATCCCACCTCATCTCGCCAACTGCTCCAGCCTCGTCACGTTCACGGCGGCGCTCAATCGCCTCAACGGATCAATTCCGGTGGAGCTCGGCGGTCTTGCCGCCCTCCAGCTACTCAACCTCGCCAACAATACTCTGTCGGGGGATATTCCGGCTAGCCTCGGCGATATGCCGCAGCTGCAGTACCTGAATCTCCTGGGCAACCAGCTCCGAGGCCCCATCCCTAAATCGTTGGCCAATCTTATCAACCTTCAGAAATTAGACTTATCCGGCAACATGCTCACCGGAGAGATTCCGGCGGAGCTTGGGAACATGGGGCAGCTGGTTTACCTGGTGCTCTCCGGAAACAATCTCACCGGCAGCGTTCCGAGTAGCATATGCTCCAACGCCACGAGCTTGGAACACTTGTTTCTGGCCCAGAATCAGCTTCGCGGTCGGATTCCGCCGCAGTTGAACGAGTGCGGGTCCCTCACGCAGCTTGATTTGTCCAATAACACACTCGACGGCGCCATTCCGCCGGAGCTGTACCAGATGACACGCCTCACCGACCTCATGCTCAATAACAACACTCTCTCCGGTTCTATTTCCCCCTCCATTGCCAATCTCTCCAATCTGCAGACATTAACCCTTTACCAGAACAATTTGCGAGGGAATTTGCCCAAGGAGATAGGCATGCTCAACGACCTCCAGATTTTGTATCTCTACGATAATCAGCTTTCCGGCGAGATTCCGATGGAGATCGGCAACTGCACCAGCTTGCAATGGGTTGATTTCTTCGGCAACCAACTCACGGGGCGGATCCCCATCACATTGGGAAGGCTGAAGCAGCTTAAATTCCTTCATGTCAGACAGAATGATCTCTCCGGCGAGATTCCCGCCACTCTGGGGAACTGCCGCCAGCTGACTATACTCGATTTGGCAGACAATCAACTTTCCGGCGGCATTCCGGCCACGTTCGGGCGTCTCCGATCACTGGAGCAGCTCATGCTGTACAACAATTCTCTCCACGGCAGCCTACCGGAGGAGCTCACCGCACTTGCCAACTTGACGAGGATCAATCTCTCTCACAATAACCTAAACGGCAGCATCGCCCCACTCTGCACCTCTCCTAATTTCCTCTCCTTCGACGTCACCAACAACGCCTTCAATCACCACATTCCGCATCAAATCGGTAATTCGGCTGCTCTTGAAAGGTTAAGGCTCGGCAGCAATCGATTCTCCGGAAAGATCCCTCCGACGCTAGGGTTTCTCCAACAACTATCCCTATTGGATCTCTCCGGCAATCTACTTACAGGCGAGATACCAGTTCAGCTGTCGTCGTGCGAGAGTTTGACGCATCTCGATCTCGATCACAATCGCCTCTCCGGCGCACTCCCATTTTGGATCGGCCGTCTTCCTCTGCTAGGCGAGCTCAAGCTCGCCGAGAATCAATTCTCCGGTTCTTTCCCTCCAGGACTATTCAATTGTTCCAAGCTGTTGGTCTTGTCTCTCAGCAACAACTCCATTAATGGAACCCTCCCTCCAGAAATCGGCCGGCTTAACTCTCTCAACCTTCTGGATCTCGACAGCAACCGCCTCTCCGGTCCCATTCCTCCCACCATTAGCCAGCTAAGCAAACTGTACATACTCCGCCTCTCAAGGAACAGCTTCGATGGAGAGATCCCAGTCGAGATAGGGCAGCTCCAGAATCTACAAAGCGTCCTCGATGTCAGCTACAACAACCTCTCCGGCAACATCCCATCATCAATCGGCGCTCTGGACAAGCTCGAAGCACTCGATCTATCTCACAATGCGTTAGCCGGACAAATCCCTCCACAAGTTGGCGACATGAGCAGCCTAGGAAAGTTGGACCTTTCGTTTAACCGGCTTACCGGAGAATTAGACGAGCACTACTCGCACTTCCCGGCTTCTGCCTTCGATGGGAATTTGAAACTCTGTGGCGGCCCTCTTCACATTTGCAGCGATTCAGCAGCATCTGTGCGTGGCTTAAGTAAATCTTCTGTTGTGATAATTTCAGCAATATCAACCACGATTGCCATTGTTATGTTATTGCTCGGAGCTGCCCTGTTTTTCAAGCAGAGGCGAGAAGCTTACAGAAGGGCGAGCGAAGTGGACTCGGCCTACTCTTCTAGCTCTTCGCAGCAAAGGCGGCCGCTGTTCGACAATGGCGCTGCAAGGTCTGATATCAGGTGGATGGATCTCATGGAAGCTACGAACAATCTCAGCGAGGAGTTCATAATAGGGTGTGGGGGTTCCGGAACCATATACAGAGCTGAGTTGTTTACCGGAGAGACGGTAGCAATCAAGAGGATCGCGAGCAAAGATGATCTGATGTTGGATAGAAGCTTTGCGCGGGAGATCAGAACTCTAGGCAGAATACGACACAGGCATCTGGTCAGGCTGTTGGGGTATTGTAGCAACGCGAGGGCCGGTTCCAATCTTTTGATCTACGAATACATGGAGAACGGAAGCCTGTGGGACTGGTTGTACAAGCAGCAACCCGTCGATGAGGAGAAGAAGAGTGACAAGAAGACGAAGATGCTCGACTGGGGGACTAGATTGAGGATAGCTGTGGGATTGGCACAGGGGCTGGAGTATCTTCATCATGATTGCGTGCCCAAGATACTTCACAGGGATGTTAAGTCGAGCAACGTGCTGTTGGATGCCGACATGGAGGCTCATCTGGGAGATTTCGGATTGGCAAAAACCATCTCCGACAACCAAGATTCTTTGAATACCGAGTCCAAATCGTGGTTTGCAGGCTCCTACGGCTACATTGCTCCAGGTACAAAAAGCAAAGCTGATTTCTTACCATGTTTAACGGACTCGGATATATATTCAATAACTGTTTGTTCTGTGGTGTTTGCAGAGTATGCTTACTCCATGAAGGCGACCGAAAAGAGTGATGTGTACAGCATGGGTATTGTGCTTGTAGAGCTTGTGAGCGGAAGAATGCCAACTGATGAAAGATTTGGTGCAGATATGGACATGGTGAGATGGGTGGAAACCCGAATGGAGATGCAAGCAACCGAGGAGCTAGTAGACCCGATGCTAAAACCACTCTTACCTAATGAGGAAAGTGCCATGCTTCAAGTGCTTGAAATAGCTCAGCGCTGCACCAAAACTGCACCTTCCGAGAGGCCAACATCCCGCCAAGCATGCGATCAGTTGGTGCACGTTCTCAACGACGCTCTAGTTCCATCTGAAAAACCGAGTCCAGATGCACACATGTATAGCTGATGATTATTAGAGAGAGCTCTTTTAGTGCCAGGCATTTCAAGATCCATACTCGATAGTTGACAACATCTGACTGTAGTTTTTGTAATTTGCAGATGAGGATTAACAGCAAACATCATTCCTAGGAATGAGGTGCTGCTAATCGTGTTCAGTTTGTGTAACTTTTTCTTTATAACCATGTTCCACATTCTCAGAAATTTTCGGGCAATATGCTGCTACACAAGCTTTTTATCACCATGAATTTTGGGATAAAGGGACTGACCCAAACAAGGAGTATAACTTAAACGTTATGGACGAGTTGCAAACAAATAGTAGCATGCAGCAACAAAGATTTTTATTCTCAAACAAAACACCAGGAGCAAGCCTGTGCAGGCATATCTCCCGATCAACGGAAGCCTGGTACAAGTTAAGCTAACAATTGTTTGCAGCAAATCTGATACGAAAGGACTTTGACCCTCGACATCTTTTAATCTTCATCATCATCTGCAAACACAACATCCAAGAAAATTTGCCTAAATGATCCTGGATAAGAGGCATGCCAAAAACTACATAGAGAAAATACAAAGTTTAAGATGGAAGTATACAACCATGAAGTATTCCCAAACAGAATCGAGAGGCAACCCATCAAACTATCAGACTATGATATCCCTGCTTAAAGATTTTTCATCATCTTAATCTTAATCCCTGCCTGCTATCTCCTGTGCGGCCAAATTTCTCAACTGATAAATAAGACATCTTAAGAAGAAAATTCTAATTGCAACCTCCACTAGGATGACAACGAGCATGAGTATATATTATGTCACACTCATTGTTTTCCTAGCCTTCTTATTAATACTTACAGGCCTAAATGATATCAAAGACACTCACTTTTGTTACAGATTACCCTTGCAAACCAAAACTAAATTAACTATCGAGTTATTGATTAATCTATTCCCTCACATGCCATTACGGAAAGTGGAGGATGGAAATGAGATTTCAAAACTGAAACTGGTAAAAGTTACCATACCAAAAGTCACATTGGATGAGAGTAGAACTGCTCAGAGACATCCCAGATAGAATCCAAAAGAAGACCTACTGACTTTATATTCTAGATAACGACGTATACAAGATGTATCTTGTTTGGATTAAATAGCCATGATCATCACATGATGAAACAAACCTTGTTATGATATGTCTAGCATCACTTGCAGATTGACTAATGACACTTTTGTCTACACCAGTACACCTTTTCCAATAACTTAGCGAGTTATACTTAGATTAGCCTTGGGCAAAATAAAAAAATACACATATAAACTTTGGGACTGGCAAGACGATCATGGTGTATGCAATGTACTCTCATTCGCCAAAAATCTTGACTCATGTATGAAGAAAATCTACTCTACCTATTTTTCTCTTTTTTAGCACCCACCCACATCCCCTCGAGAATATTATTTCCTTGGCATCAAGTAGCTGTTTGCACATATACTGGGAACTAAAATCCTGAACAGACAGGCATTCATAGTGTTGTCAAGTTTCTGCTGGGGCCGCAGGGCGGTCAGGTCGAGACCGGCGTCGCCCCAATGGGGGTGGAGTCGTGCAAGATCTGTGGGGCAAGGGTGGGGCGCGCTTGGGGCGCCTAGGGCGTGCAGGTCGAGTTGGGGCGAGGTGGGGGCGAGCCGATTTAGGGTTTAAATTTTGTGACTGTTCATCTTCTTCTTAAATAACTTAAAAAAAACGGTAACTTCCCATGCTTATTTAAAGGAAAACCTATCTACCTTCCCTTTAGGAGAAATCATCACCTCTCTATTATTTCTTCTCCTTCTTTCTTCTTCAGAAAAAATCACAAACCACATACCTCTGCCTTTCCAATTTCCAATTGGCGACTTTTGGTTCCGTTGTTGTGGGAGCAGCAGCACCTCCTTACTCCTTCGCCCTTCTGGTCTTCCCAATTCAAGGTAACACCTTTTTACTCTCTTATTTTATTGTTCGTCTTTTTAGGCTTAAGTTATAGATATAATACTAGTAGTTTACTGTTCATGCATGAGAATGGAATAGTTGTGCAGTACTTTCCATTTTGCAGGTGGAAAGGATGTGAATCACTTTTGCTTTTCTAGTTTTCTTTGATAATTTATGTAATAAAGTATAATTTGGTGTTTGAGGATGATAATCTTCGTTGGAGAGTGGTTGGTAGAGCTTCTGGAGCAACGGAACCGGTGTACAATACTAGAGGTAGTACAAGATTATATAATAAGCTTATCTTTAATGTATATATATTTATTTGCCTATTCTGACGGCTCAATTCGTGGGTCCATCGCCCCGTCACCTCATCGCCCTGCGATCCAGATTCCCAACTCATCAACCCGGAGCGTCCCACGACCCTAACAACATTGGGCATTCACTTGTTTTCTAAATAGCACAAGCTGCACAACTAGCATCTTTAACTTCCCACACTAGTATACATAGACATAGATAAGTAATTTACAAAAGTTTCGTTAGGCTAGAAATAATTTATAAGCCAAGCAAGGATAGTGCGTAAGACTAAATGCCAACAGTTCTTCTAGAAATACGAGGATATACTTGCGGTTTCATCAACATAACATACAGAATCACTGAAAACTTTATTAACCAAAAGTTTATTGTTTATACACAAGGACAGGTAAAAATCATGAATGCAGTAGTAATATGGTTTATTGCTGTCAAGACTGCTTAAAAGTTGAAACCTCTCATTATACTACAATGTAAAGAATTTTCCTTTACCAAAACATGAAAACTCGTTCATTGGAACCATGATGATTAGGAAGATTAGATTGTCAATCCATAATAGGAAAGAAGAAACGACAATCAAAGAAATGTAAGGGCAACCATTGCAAATCTAATTAGAAAGTTCCAATCAATAAAGCAATGGGCATCAGAGTATATTTACCAAAGTAGCGGCGTTCGTTGGCTTCTTTGGCCTTGATGAGCAATTTGTCAAGATCCTCTTGAGACTTGGCGTCGAACTTGATCAATTGGTTAACAAAAAGCGCCCCCAAACCCATCCCTAACACATGCTCCCATGGATCTGCACTTAAGGACTCAGCAATCTTCAATTGTACGAAGATAAATCTTCAAATGTACCAAATAATCGGAATAAATAGGGAAAAAAAAGTAGAAAGAAGGCTGACGGCGCATGTAAGGGAGCTTGCGGAGGGCGTTAGAGTACATCTGGGTACCGAATCCAAGTAGGGCTCCGAACATAGTCGCGCTGATTGCCATCTTCTCTCTCTTGTTTCTCTCTACTGCCTTTTCCGACCACTCGCTACCGCCTGCACTGCGATGCCTGCAAGTTTTTCACTCGGTTTCAAATGACGCCCAAAATCTGTTCCGAATTTAGTTAGGTTGGGTGAAATGGTAATTTCAGAAGAATCCGAAGCCCAGTCGGACTATGGGCCGGTTTAAGGCCCAAAGAGCTCTCATTCAAATATTTGCTTAACAATAGTTAAATGACCATTTTTGTATCCTATGCCTAATATTAATATCATACTGTAGTATTTAAGTTATGATAATTAATGTAGCATGTATAGATGTAGAGTGAGAGTGTGAAAGAAGAGATTAGGAATAAGATCATTTATTATCTTGCCATATAACATTTTTTATTGTATTTGTAAAATGTTGGCGTGTGACAAATTATAAAGTTTAAAATTTTCTTATATCAGGAATATATTTTTCTTATATAAATTTTTAATCTTAAATTATTAGTTAGTATTCCACATATCATTAATGTATTAATGTTATAGAGGAGGATAAGGCAATAGAAAATCCTTATGCAATATATTAATGCGAGAAGGTTGGTGAAAGGGCTTGATAAAATAATTTCTCCATCCAATACCATTAATACAGTAAATTGTAATAAGTGTGAAAATAAGAAAAGAGAAGGGAAAAGCGCGGATAATGGAACTAACTCAACGGTCACCCACACATTTATTTAGTTTGCACGAATGCCACCATCTTCAACCCGCCTCCCTCCCGGCGGCCCCAAAGTATTCTTCAATTCCCTCTCCTTTTCATCAATTCATATTTTTATCTCCTTCCTCAATCCCAACACAAATGGCTTCTTTAGTCAGCTGCATTTCCTAATTTATGGCCTCATTCCAAGTCGACATCGTCCCTTCCCCTCCCTTCTTCCGGAACAACCTCAAGAACTTGGACCTGGCTGATTTGTGGGTTCACCACCCGCAGTGGCAAGCCGCCCCCGCCCTCGCCTCTGCCCAACCCAACGACCCCGACACCTACGACTACACCCCCGACAAACCCAAGGACAAATGGGCCCGTGCGAGGGAGATTGTTTTTCCCGCCAACGCGAGCGCCAGCCCTCCCAAGGCGTCCGACAACCCCAACCCCAACGCGGGCGGCGTCTCGTCCCTTGTCCAGAAATGGAGGGGCTTCGAGGCAGGGGCCAAGCCCCCAGCTCCCCCTCCCCTGCCTCCTGGTCCCCTCCCCATTGAGGACGACTCCATCATCGGGGACTGGGAGTCCGACAGGACCGTACTGAGTGGCCGCTCCTCCATCCGGGGCAGGGACTCCGACGCCACCGAGAGTGAGAGGCTGAGGGTGGCCGACATCATAAGGAAACTGACGCCCAACGAGGCGGGGTCCGTCTCCCCGCCTCGCAGCAGTAGGACCTCGTTGGACCAATCCATGCCCTCCGTCACCGGCTCTCGCAGGGCCTCGTTGGACCAATGCATGCCCATGCCCCCTGTCGCCAGCTCTCGCGTTAGGACCTCGTTGGATCAATGCTTGTTGCCCTCTGTCGCCGGCTGCTCTCGCATCAGGACCCTGCCGGATCATCCGACAGAGCAGCTCAGGTGTAACGCACCCCCGCCACGCATCAGGGGACGCCAGGCCTACATTGATCTGCTGCAGAAGAGGGAGCGGGAGATGCGCAAGGAGCTTCACGGCCTCCTCGACCGTAAACCCGTCTCGAAATTCTCTCACCGAGGCCGCATCCAGGCAACAACTTTGCTAATGCTAATGCTAATGCATTTGCTTTAACCAATATATACATACTGCCTTCCCTTAACCGCCCATACATGCTTCTTCTATTCTTAACAGGCTGTGCTCAAGATTAAGCTGCTGCGTCGTGGTATGGAAGCTAATACCTTTACGGTTGAGTCGAATAGGTCGATCGGTCATCTTCCTAACATCATTGCATGTTGTTTCTTCACTTCTTACATACTAACACTATGCATTATCATGTTGGAATATTCTTAGGCCACGAGTGAATCGAAAAGCCTTCAGCGGTCCCCTGCCTTTTGAGAGCTTCCTCAAAGACAATGCTCCGGTTACAAACTCTGTAAGAAAAGAAGAGAAATATCAAGAGGTTCCTCATGTTAAGACTTGTCTGAAAGCGCAAGATGACGTCGTTCGACAGCCGAAACAAGTCGATTTCTGTCCTACTTCTGTTGATGCCAGCAAGCATATGCAGCATAATGCCGACGGCTTCTTGCATAGGTATGAAGCAAGTTCGATAACAACGACTACATTCATAAATAAGTCAGGTGAAACCAGTTCTGCAGAGGCAGCCACATCCCTTCACCATTATCAAATCAACAAGCAAAAGGAAGACGACGACGAGGAAGCAGCAACAACGACCAACTACGACTTGAGACATGAAACTGCTCATCCAACACAGAGCTGTAATCTTCAACCAGACAGCCTACAAATAGTCGAAACTGCAGCCTACTGGGAAGCCGATTTTTCGCATCACGAAAGCGGATGGGAAAATTTGCAGTCTGATTATCAATCAAAAGAAGCAAGCATCAACATAGACTGGATTGCTGACGTATCCCGCCCACGTAGCGATTGGGAATATCTCAGACAGGAAAGATACCAGGAGATGCTCGATCCCTTCTCGGAAAACGAGGAGATTCGAGCACTCCTAGGAAGGAAAAGCGTCTCGAGCTTTCTTTCGAGTGGTATGAGGGATAAAATCGATCAACTAATGATATGTCGTGGTCAAGGACAAGTACCTCCAAGCCATAATGATGAGCAGACGCAGGAAAAGGGACATCAAGAGCTAAAGAAAGCATTGGCAGAGGATGAAGAGGAAGAGGAAGAGGAAGAGTTGGGAGAATACGCAGATACTACCACATCTCATCAGAGTCAGAATCCGAATCCGAATCGCGAATCGAGCGAGTGCTCGTTTCAGGCTGCATCTCCTTCCACGCAACGCTCTTCGACCCAATATTTCTCTCAGGACATGACTGGCCGCACCTCCCAATATAGCACCCGTCCTACATTCGTAAGTAGCTAGCTGTTTAAGGGTAAGGGGGTGTTTGGCTAAGCTTATTGCCAAGTGCTTATGAGTTGAGGTTATTTTTAAGGAGAGCCAAACACATTTTTACAACTTATAAAATGAAGTAGCTTATAAGCTTAGCCGCGATTTTAATTTTCTGGCAAAGAATGGTTGATGGCGCATGTTTGAACAGGAAATGGAAGTGATATACGACTTGAGAAGGCACATGGAGCAGCTGCATCAAGAGATAGCCGAACTCAGAAAATCCATCAAATGCTGCACGGATATGCAGATCAAACTCCATCGCTCCATCAAGAAGGAAGTCACGGCGGCTCTCACTCATCCCGGTCAGTTTCTCTTTTTACGCTTGCTATTCTTAAAGCATCCAAATGAGTTTAAAGTGAAAGGTCGAGTAATTGGGTGGCAGATGCGAAGAATGGACGGCGGCATCCGCCCAAGAAGGGGGCGGGCGGAAGGAGGTGCTGCGTGTGCTGCAAACTGCAGGTGGACTGTGTGCTCTACAGGTGCGGCCACATGTGCACGTGTTTTGAGTGCGCCAATGAGCTGCACTGGAGCAGCGGGCACTGCCCGATATGTAGAGCTCAAATACTGGACGTGGTCCGCACCCATCCCAATTCTTGAACAACGACGACGATGACGATGATAGAATGAAGACTCTTCCTTGTGCCTACTTCACCTCCACCAATTACATTTTAATTTATTTGGTGGTTGGATTTTTCGTTTGTAGATATTTGACACACTCTACAATATTGTAACTCTTCCTGCCTACTTATATACATAAATGTCTGACAAATGAATTGATTTGTGCTTATCAATCCCCCATATACAGTATATGACAATCAAGCGATTGAATTTATAGATTGTTTTGCTAAGTTTATAATGAAATTATAAATTATTGTTATAATTATAAAAATAATTTATAAACCACTTAAAAGTTTAGACAAAACACCTGTATTGGTGTATTGGTATATTGGATTGAAATTTTGTAGGATTTTTTTTTTTGGATTTTAAAAGTCCAGGTGTATTCAATTTGGATTCTTAAAGTCACGAGATATTCAATTTAGATTTTTAAAAGCCTTTAAAAATCATGAGGTATTCAAAAGTCTATGGATTTTAAAACTCTATGGATTTTAAGATTTCAACCTAAATTTTATTTTCTTCCCAATCCGATTTTTCTCTGTCGATTTTTCTCTGTCTCTCCCTTGAATCTCTGCAGTGCGATTTTTGTCTGTCGATTTTTCTCTGTCTCTCTCCCGAATCTCTGCAGTGATTTTTTTACAACCGACATTCCACACGTGCAGTGATTTTTTTACAGCCTCTCTCCCGAATCTCTGCAGTGATTTTTTTACAGTCGACATTCCACACCCTGTTGTTTTGGGTAGCGTTACTCTCATCCTTCTTCTTTAATGAAAATATTTAAATTGAATTTTGTAGGGAATGATGATGAGAAAAAAATTCTAGAGATTTCCGAACAACTATGGAAAGATTTTTAAAATTTGCATTTCCACCATAGAAAGAGTAGAAAGATTTTTCATAGTTCGAGGGCCCCAGGAGTCTCTTATATTAATAAAAAAGAATTATGAAAGTCTATGAAAATCCATATAAATCAATTTAAAAAGTCTATCAAAGTTTATGCAAATCTATGTAAATCAATTAAAAAAGTCAGTCAAAGTCTACGTAGAATCTATAAATTTTTTAAATCCACATACTTTTTAAAATCCAAAAAAATCTTACAAAATCTCAATTCAATACAACCCTCTTAATTTAAGTTCATCGGCCGTTGTACCTAAATATCGAATCCAAACTGACCGCATGGTCAGATGTGGATGATTTAATATGATACTATCTCCATCCCTTGCTATTGCGTTTGTTTTTTTTGAACTTCTCGGCATGCATTTCCACCGAAACCTAGTACGAGATTTAAAATATAGTTTTAAAGTATTTTTTCTTTTACGGGATAATATGAGTGTTGAAGTATCACGTAAAAGAAAAATACTTCAAAAACATATTTTAATACCCGTACTAGGTTTCGATAGAAATGCGTGCCGAGAAGTTCAAAAAGAAACAAGCACAATAGCAACATATTTTAATACCCGTACTAGGTTTCGATGGAAATGCATGCCGAGAAGTTCAAAAAAAACAAGCACAATAGCAAGGGATGTAGATAGTATCATATCTGTCTCTTATACACA